>PNEQ01040397.1:0-40350 GCA_003012365.1 Medauroidea extradentata | reverse complement strand
TGTTCTTCAATTCTTTTTTATATTTGGGATTCATCCTTACTTTAAAAAATATTTAGAAATTTCTTTTTTCATTTTGGTACCTTAAATGTGTGTCACGATCTCTGTTACTAACATGTTCACATAACAAACTCCTTCGATTTGTATCCTAAATGATGTTCTTGTTTATAAATTTGGGTAAGAGTGTCAACGGACTTTTCCGTAGTTCTTGAGTTATTTCTCTCAGATAGGTGCTTACTTAAGTACAAAATGCAATGTCAAAAAAACTGAAGAATCCAAATATAACATATTTAGCATACGCAGTTAAGATGTGTTAGCGTTTATTAATTATTAAAAATTAACTTTGCTCTACATGCAGTTTCGACAAGATTTACTTTATATGCGTTACAAAACATTCATTCGTATATTATCTCTCATTTTATCTATGATTTACTACACTTACGTATATACTGAAGAAGCTCACTTCTAGAGTTGTTTTCCCACCGCAGAGAAATTTTCGTACAAATTATACGTTACCTGATTCACGTTAGTGAAAACTGTGTTAGAGTAAAAACAACTGAGTTTACGCGAAAAAAATACCCCACCTGATTATGTAATAATGGAAGATTTGCTAATGTCTTTCACAAAATGCGGAATATATGCTTGAGCTAAAATATTAAGAACGGTTAGTGAAACTAAAATAACACGTTAGTAAAATGTCCTATTTGTTACATTAACCGTATAAACATATTACGTAGTTATAGCACCATGTTATCATGTAAAACTTTAGGGATACAATTAAACAATAATGTAATTCGATCAAGATTCTTATGTCAAACATATAATTTCGTTTCATACGACTGGCTTAAAAATTCTTCAAGAACACGCAGTAAATAAAGTAAATTAACATCTACTTACTGAAAAGTAAAATCACATTTTGTACGTATTTCTCAAATAACATAAAAAGTTAAAAATACTTCGATTGGTTTCTTTGTATCATAATCGAAAATATGTGCAATACAACTTGTCCCAGAAGCGAATTCTTCTTAAATCGACAGTAGTAAACCTATCCGAGGAAACTTTCAGTTTCGTATTGGGGTATAAATTTGCTACATTGCTTTATACATTAAAGTAATTTATTAATTTTTTTGTGCATATGTCGTTCAAGTGAATGTTCAGTAAAAATTAAAAAAATTAAACCATTACTTGTTAGTTAAGTCATGTAAAACAGTTGACAAAAATAAACAACCGAAGGGTCCTTAGCTAAAAACCCAAAATTACTAAGGAAACAGTGCGCCTATATCTATGAAACAGATAACTAAACGGAAATGTATTTATTTAGTTTGCCGTAACAGCACTTAAATCTAATTTCCTGTGGTGACGCAAATTTTGTGTACGCAATAACAAAAAATTTTATTATACGTTAGGGATGGCTTGAAATTCATAAAACCCTTATCACAAAATATAATTTTTCTTCGGACAAAACCACTTTGTGTTAATGAGAACTTGGTTTTAACAAGCTTCGTATTAATGAAGTGATAAAGTCTGCAACTTTATTTGGAAATGGGGTTTAAAAAACGTGTTTCTATTCGGATATAGTATTCATGTCATGCCAAGCAAGGACGTATATTTGAGATAAATAACCAGAGTTACGTTATGAAAAATTTTCTCCGCCTATTTATCGAAAAATCCTGGTGAAAGTTTCTTCGGACACTTCCATAAGTTCGCGGGAACGTACTACTTCTACGGCAGAAGTTTCCGTAAATACAAATTCATGACACGTAATTAAGCCACACGTGCACGCCCGTATTCCGTGACACAACAATACAGTTTCTACAAATATACAGATACACGGGTAGTGTTCTCAAAACGTGTTGGTAATATTTACGGAAAGGTAATCCATAAATCTAAAATGTATTTATTCGAATATGTGCATAGATATACGGAAATGATTACGTAGTCTATCAATTCCGTAGTGAATATTTACAAGTCGTTTTCGTATTTTGTTTTCACGTCGAGCGGTAACACGTTGGACTCGCGTCGGGTGGACTTGGGTTCGATCCCCAGCTTCGGTCATCCTGATTTCGGTTTTACATAGTTCCCTGATATTGCTACAGGCGAATTATGGGATGGTTCTCTAACAAAGGCCATGGCCGACTCCTCTCCCAGCTCCTGTCATTGTACTATGTTGTGCGTCACCGTCTATAATGACCTCGCTGTTGACGAGACGTAAAGCCCCCTTACCTTACCTTTTATTTTTCAAGTGGGAGCCGCGGTGGCCAAATGGTCAGACTATTCGCCCTCCACTAAGGCGATCCGGGTTCGATTCCCGGCGGGGTCGGTCCCATGATTGCCGTATGGGGAATCGTGCCGGGCGATGCCGTTGGTCAACCGGTATTCTCAGGTATCTCCAGTTTCCCCCGCCCTTTCATTCCGGCGCTGCTCCATACTCACTTCATGTGACCCCTCACCAGCGCTAAAGACCTCGATGTTAAGCGCTGACCAAAAATCTCTCTCTCTCTCTCTCTCTCTCTCTCTGTTTTCAAGTGACCAATTTCCGTTAATGTGTCCGAAAATTTACGGGTATTTTAACAGTGTATAGGAATACGCCATCGAAGGTGAGCATCTGCTCGCGACGGCCAAGCGTATTAATTCGTCACGAGATCTGTTTGGAAATGACGTCGCCAGGTAGGACCGGACCGACAGACGCCCAGCGCTGAGTGAAGAATGACGATGCCCCGGCGCCATGCTGCCTAACAGGTGCTCCGATATGAGGAAGCGATTTCCACCTCATTTTATTCCTCACCCTTCTTCCCTCACTCCCCTCCGCCGTCCTTATTCCTTCCACGGCGTCACCTCCACCCTCCGGAGCATCCTTCATATCGTTCACGGTTTTAATATTTCCAACCCCCTCTTGCCCTTCACCCGCAGGATGCGCGACCCCTGAGACCCGAGATGCTTCATACTCCTGAATGCGAAGGTCTTCCACAAGGGTAAAAGCCAACCAGGGGTGTCCAGCTTTTGGCTCTCTACCTTGCCAAAGACTTATCTTATATACAGACACGGTTTCGCTGATCAGTTTGCTAGTCTCCAAAAAATGTGTACTCAAACAGACACCAGCTGTTCATTGGCGCAGTTAAATGGGCCCGCATTTAGTTACATTGCCTTTATTGGCGCTTCGACTTCAAGATTGTGTCAAATTCGACAGTGACCAATTATGAAAGTAGCACGAACTTACAGTAGCTGGAATTCTAGCTTGTGTTCGGAAGAAAACGCAAATTTTTTGGATCTCTATTTCTGTATTATTAAGTACAGGAATGTAAACATGTGAAATGCGTTGAACGTAATTCGTATAAACTGCACTCAAAAACATTCCCCCAACCTATGAAATAATTTGTTTTA
Source organism: Medauroidea extradentata (assembly GCA_003012365.1). Classification (NCBI taxonomy): domain Eukaryota; kingdom Metazoa; phylum Arthropoda; class Insecta; order Phasmatodea; family Phasmatidae; genus Medauroidea; species Medauroidea extradentata. Next base: position 36,972 of record PNEQ01040397.1, on the reverse strand, counting down.
CTACGACTTGCTTTTTTTATGTTATACCTGTGCGAAAAAATTATAATATTCACTGAAACGCTTTCTTCAAGTGTTGACATGTTCCGTAACTCGAGGGGGGAGGGGGAAGTGTTCAAAGACATTCAGTGTAATCCAGAAAAATATAGAAGACCTCAAAATTTAGTTTTTTTTTAAATTTCCTAGCAGTTTCATAACCAGTACAAATTAATATTATTTGCTGTTTAAAATGTTGGTAGAAATTTACTGTGACGGACATTCTGGAATTAAAAAGATAAAGAAATAAAATCTATAGTTACCTTCTAATTGAACACTTTTTAGTTTACACTATGGCATTACTTATCCAATAATTTACGAGATTTTAATTTTTTTGGGATAAAAATCCTAATTTCACCGACATTTAATCTGAACTTAAATATATACTTAGCGTTAGAATCAAACAGCTATGGATTTATATATTTTGGAAAGCCAACTTAAACGAGTGAATAAAGGCTGAAAATATTCGATTTTGTAGATTACCTTGCAAGAACAAAACAGGTGTTCTTGCTCCTGGTGAGAATTCAGTTAAAGCGGATTTATATGCTGACCGAAGTAAAATTAATTAGAAATATTAGAATAACATTATTATCATTAATAAGCCATTTTTAATGCGAAATTAATGTAATTTATGTTTACATTCACCCTGCTCTCGTAGATCAATAAATTCGAATGTTTTAAGAAGTAACCTTTTTATTTTTTTTATACTTTTTGAGAGGGTAAAATAAGTAATTTCATTTTTAAAATATTTATTTATCAATATAGAATACACAAAGACAGCTGTTTTGATAAACTATAACCAAAGATCGAAGAACGTACATATGCTCCATAAACAACATTACATTTTTAGAAATGAACGGTCGTTCGGTAATGCTATTTCACTTATTTCAAAATAACACAGGTAAGAAGTAGTAGAAAAACTGAATTTCTGGAAATATGAAAATTATAAGATCATTCTGAAGTAAAATATAGAAAGAACCGCATAAAAATCAATGATAAAAGTACTTTTAACTTAAAACGTGCGTAAATATAGAATAATATGTGAGTTACGATTATGTAACTGAACTTAACTTCAAGATTATCGATGAATGTAATGCTTTATAAAAGACTGAAATATACGCGTTATTTTCTGGTAATATGCAGGCATATTTATCAACACGAGTTTTTAAAATAGACAATATGTTAATATTTCTTTACTTTAGCGTCAAGTAGATAGTTCGAATATTAGCTCACAGTTTCCGTATAAATTCAAAATATGTCAACAAAAATTGCGTTCTGTTTCGTTTACAATTGAACAAAGAACGGAATGGACCAAATACTACAGAATACAACACAAATATTGACTAACCTTCTTGGAAATAATCACTGTTATATCAATTTCCGACTTAATCGCTGCAACGAATAATCTAAATTGACATTGAAACAGTAGGTTTTAATTCTTTACTCAAACTTATCGAAGCTTCAGTTTCAACTTATTACCCTAAACCTTGCTAGTTTCAGGAGAAGCGTGGGAAACACTGGTAAATATTATATTCAAATTAAAGAATAATATCCGTCTAAAATGGTGAATTTTTGTTAAGTAATAAATTCTGAAAAGACATTACAGTGACAAAATCTCATTCATATCATTGACATTACTTCTAAACACTTGTAACAACTACACAAACATGTCATTGCATTATTTAATAAAATTTACTGTTATGGTTTTTGTTAAACTTTGATAATATGTATATAATAAAAGCGACCGCAGTAAATTTTGTATTTCAAAATCACTAACTAATTAACGCGTGCTAGTGATGGAACATTAACGTTTAACATTCGAAAAAAGGAATGTAGAAAATGTTTACAATTCACTTAGTTATCTTTCACAGTTAACGAAAGTTTGTCGTTCGAATTTACATACAATCAGTGTAACAAACATTCGTGCTTCACGGTGCAGATGGTCCTGCATGCAGTCTTAACTGATATCATTGAAAATTATGCACGTGCTTTCTATGTAGATAAACCTGATTATTCAGAACGCTTAAATAATAACAGTTGCATTAAGACGGTTATTTTATTTGTATTTTGTATGCGTTTGCGTAGAGTTTGGAGCTGCATCAATAGTGAAAATGTGAGAAGTAATTGTAATTCTACAGTTCACAATTTTGTAACAAATAAAAATATCCAAATATTTAAGTATTTGGATGTAGCACGGAAAAATATATATTGCGGGCGCTACAAAATATTGTGGCGGTACTGTCCCCCCAAATATATTTTTTGCCCACCACAAAAATTTTTTGTTGTAATTACTGAAAAATTCCGTAGCAAAATGGTTTTATTTACAACAAAGAAATAACTTTCTTTAAGGATATTCAACACGCAGAACAGCAACGAAAATTTTGAAAGTCTTATATTTTGTGTTACTACATTATTTCTTTAAAATGTTTTCTTTGCATAGTAAAATTAGCGTGTTTGTCGCAAAGTAAACATTTTTTTTAATACATAAAGCTTATTTTAAATAAAAATGACAGCTAAGTTCCTTATAGATTTCTTTCTTAACAATAACATTATTTTTACCACAACTGTAACTTAAAAAATGTTTGTTTGGCGGCAAAGTGTCATTAAATGCCGCTTTTGTAAATAGCAATTTTTTTGCAACAAACATTTTGTCGTGTCGAAGATAGAGATTTTAGGGTGTAGGCCTATGATCGCTATGTTCACCACAAAATAATTTGTTTGGGAACATAATTTTAATTAAATTTTTCCAATGTGTTTATAAAACTCATTTGAAAGAAAGGTTTCATTCCATAACCCGTTAGGAACACCGGGCAGTGCATTCAGTATTGCAGTTGCACATAATTCGGTGTACAGATGACAGTGGCAGCAAAGCCGAGGGACAGCGATGCTAGCCAAACAACGCACCAATTTCACGCAGTGAATCAGAAGGGGATGTGTGACGTTTGCGTTTCGTCGCTAAAAGCTTCGTTTGTCCAGTCATTTGTGCAGCATGACGCGAGACGGCGGGCGAGTGAGTTTATGCCTGCACACACGTCGCACTAAATGATTCTGCTCGCATATCGCGCCTTATCGAACGGCAAACAAGTCCCCTCCTACTCCCATACACTCCATCAAAACAAGCCCCTCTCCCTGTTACACCAACCTCCGCGGCTCGCCAACCGACTGCAGCGCTGTTTTGACAAGCGAGCTGTGTCTGACGGCTTCTCTGCCGGCGCTGCTGCAGCCGTTGCGGGGGAAATTCTCTAACTGATCAGGGCTGGAAACCATGGAGGTGGAAACAGCCAGAGGATGACTTGTGACGTAGTTGAAGCTGTTTGTTTTTAGTGTAACGTTATAACGCAGATCCCTTTTGACGTTATTGACATTTGTTTTTATCCATCTTTAGATAGTTTGATATAATATGATGGCATAAATCAACTATGTAACCAATAACACTGATTAACTAATCATTTGATTTAAACGTGGGCTAAATGATGAACTTATCACGTAACAATCTGTTAGTGAACAGCGGGTCATAATTATTATGCCACCCAAAAATGCTGCTACGTGTATCTTTCATACATTTCTGTAGGCATGGCCACCCCTACTCGAAACTGCCGTATTGGCGGAAACTGACGTTCTGCGTTGGTTGAAAGATGATATCAACAATACAGAACATTATCTACGAGAAACATAAACAAAGACTATATACCTGTTCTAAATCACTAGAATTCGGCACTGCAAGTTTTACATAAATGTGGATACTGCCGTCTGATATGTTAGCGAACATTAAATATTATTATGAATATCTCAATAACAATTAAAATTAACGAATTATTGAAAATACATTTTCTGGTAGTTAAAAGTATCGCTTAATTCACAGCTATGTGGATAAATATAATATATATATTTTAAAAATTTTCTTTCATGATAATTTTAGTCAGTTTGTAAACTGGAGTGGAGTATTCTTGGCCTTTAGACGCAACATCAGATAAGCGCATATAGTTTCAAGATTACTGTCCTGATAGTGGCCCGTTTCGTTCGGGATGGTAGACTTGATAAATTACATAAAATAGTAAAATTAGATTTTCTTATTTATTGCAAACATATTCTGAACACTCCAAAACTTTAATAACACTTATCTATATACAATTCACTACTTTATTGACCGAAATTTACAATTTTTTCTTTACCGTTTATAATTTGAACACTTAAAATCCCTACTTTTCACCATACAATTAATCAGTACCTGTCTCTCTCGAACAAAATAGTCCACACTTTACACAACTCATTGTTCAATTAAAATGTTTCTTTCCATAAACCTCAAACTGTTTGCAGTAACGGGCTAACTTATTTGTTCGTTCCACACACGAATGCCCCGTTCGAACATTCTCCACCTGATCGGCCGCCATACGCACTTGCAACACTGTGTTTACTCGATGTTCTGATCCCGCGTCGCTCCTTAATGTCGTCGTCGATTTCGCCAAAAGGTCCACACACTAACAAAACGCCACAGTAAGAATGACTCTAATTCTTCGGCTGCCGCCAACTGTATTTATACTTGGTGGCGATAACGTCCAGATCTTTCCTACAGTTTTGGGACGATGCCAATCATCTATAATGGCCTAGCCGCGTGCTTTTCAAGGATGGCTTCAGAGGCGGCTGGTGCTCGCCTCCCAAATGGCACCCCGTGAAGTCACCGGGAAGGGCATGGACACCCTTGCGTGACCTCTGAGAGGGCTGGAAACGAGAGGGGAGGGGGATGTGGCATAGTTCTTTCTGTTGCCTGCACGTAGCAGGACCGCTGTCTTGTTGCAAAATTTACATTCTTGTTTATGTCAAACTTTTCTTAAATGTAGGCAAGTTAATTTTTATATCTATAAAACAATACAGAAACGTGCTATAATAATTACAGTTGATAATTTTCCAACTGAATTTGATAGTTAACTAAAAAAAAAAAATTTTTGTGGATGTGTGCAAAATTACTTCCTTAGCATATTCACAGAACTTCGTTCTACAGTTGTAATAGATCATCGAGTATGGAAACAATTGACGAACAATATTCAAGTAGAAAAAAAAATTAAAAAATTAAGCTTGTGTATTATATAGTTTGGCGGTAATTTGCTAGTATTGCACTTTTTTTGCGCTTTGAGTTGTTTTTTTAATTTTTAAATAATAGGCTACTCTTTTTTTCTTGCCCCCTCACGACATCAGTGGGATCCTAATATCAATACGCTTTCACTTCTGTGGAAAACATCACTGTACCTCTGAAAATGTTATTTATCCTTTATTTCGTAGCACACAACGTTTTCCTCCGCCTGTGTATGAAAAACCGCCTAAATCACGACCAGACCTGTACGCGCATCTCTTCGTTTTCGCTCAATTAAATACGCTTCACCAAGCTTACAAATCCACTGACAGCTGACGATAGCATTATATTTCAACATAAATACGACGTTCTTGTACCTTTTCATCTATTGTTCTTATTATAAAGCGATCTTTTTTGTTAGCTAGTTTCAGTGGATTGATGTAATTACATTAGAACATATTTGTTGACGTATGTAAGGTAACTTTATAATAGAAAATTACAGAACATGTTTAGATTACTGAAACAAACTTCATCTGTTGCAGAACATCGAGAGTGTACAAAGTAAAGACCATTTGTCACTCCTGCACGTGTAAGCATTAGTCAAGTAATTTAGACGTTGCCGTAGTTACAACCACCATACCCCTCCCCCACCATCCGGTCTCTCACTCCCCCACGGAAAACCGCTATAAACTCTCCGCCGAAACCTTCGCAGCTCAGGTGGAAAACTAAGGGAAGGGGGTGGACAGGGATATGCCGCCCATTTACGAACCTCCAGTAAACCATCCCTTCCTGTGCCAACGCCGGGCCTTTGTGATGGTAATGCGGTGTTTCCTTTCTGCCTCCTTCCCTAGTGGTTCGTTTGACAAATGTGCGCCATTCCTAGCCACCCCCGACTACCCGGGCCCAGACAAATCCTCAGGAGTGACAGCCTCTGCCTGATGAGGGAAGAAGGGGAGGGTTGAGCCAACCCTGAAAAGTCCAGGAGAGGTCGACGGAGCGCAGTTAATTAGGCATGGCCCTTTTCCGCGAGATCGTTTCCAGCCGGCTTCCGAGTCCTCCGTTATCTTCACCCCTTCATTCCTTTTCCCTTATTCGACGTGAAACTACCCCCTTCCGTGACTCTGGAGTTGACAGGTGCATCGGATGTCGCAACGATGACGCTTTGTCATTTAATTTTATATAAAAAAAATGAAAGCTGAAAAAATTGGGATGGCTGCAAAGAAACAACTGTTATTAAAAACAGCTCAGGACTAAGAAATTAGGTCATTGTATTCCAATTAAATAGCCATTCAAATTATTTTTACTGGAAATATATTTTTGAGTCTGTATAGGAAGTGTGCTTAACCTTTATTATTAAAGTTAATTTCTTTAAGGTGAATATAATATCTGATTCTTTCCTCGCCAATTGTAAGACTATAATTTTCACAAAGCAGTATTTTTAAAATCGCAGAGAAACGCAGTGTAACTTTATTTCTATTTATACGTCTAAGATAATCATGTCATTACACTAAATCTAATGCAATAAACAATCGACAGAATAAAATCTTCTGTGTAGAGGCAGTGATATGTTGGATTCGTACGTAAAAAAACCGTCCTTACAACTTCAGTGTTTGTAACTATATAGTACACGCATGAATACATTTAACTATAGAGCGCATTGAACCATACAGTAGAATCAATGTTTGTAAACAGCAGTGCGGATAACATAATTTTAAAACAGTTCCGTATTGTACATGCCGGGCTGTGGGTGTAATACAGATGAACTGTACCGAAACAAATTATGAGGTGATTCATTGTGGGAAATTCGATGCAAAACGTTTAGGTCACACTCTATATGAAATTACTAATACGTTATGAATGGACTCTTGAAAAGTATGTGTTTCAGGTAGTTTTTGTAATATATAAAAAACTAACATTAATATATTTTTCTTTATTTTAGAGGGTTTTTTCACGTCCCCGGCTTTATGCCGTTAGGCATAGTAAGGGACGACTTACAAACTATATAAATCTAAGCAAACGACACAAAAATTAATGCCCGTATTGGGATTCGAACCCAGGACTTCTCGTACCATAGGTCAGAATGCTACTGACAACGCTACGGATATTGTCTAAATTCAAATTTCATTGTGATAAGCCCAACACTATAATAATTTGCTGAGATCTTAGACCAAGAAAGTCCATGCTGTAATAAAAAAAAAAAGGGATGCTACTCATTATTTCCTGCAGACAAGATGTTCAGCTAGTAAACAATACTGTGTGATAAGTGTGTTTGCCAGTAAATTGTTACATTACTCATTTTATAATGTGCGATTATATATTCATTTAATAATGATATTAGAAAGGTATTGTGTATAAATACTGTTTAAAAAAAATTTCAAAAGAATATTACTAACAAGTTTACAAATGAAATATCACGTGCATTGCCCACCAAATTTCGCACGAGAAATCACTCAGCCATACTGTATTTGTCATTCTGACATCTATCATTTGTAAGACGAGGGCATTGAGTTTAATTACCAATATATTTTTTATTATTTACTTGTTTACATTACTTAAGAGAAACTCTGTATTTTATATTAGACATAAAGAACCCAATTTTTTTAATATGGTAAAGAACGTGAAGATTGTCATAAATATTTGAATGCTCATTTTAATTTTGTTTTCCCTCAACGAATTGACATTGGCGACACAACATTAGCATTTTCTATTGTATTTGATTAACTGACAGTTTTGTGATTTCCTCTGCGAGTTTTAACTCTTAAAATATATAGTTACGGAGTGTGGTGCTTTTACTAAAAAACATTTGAAATCAGAATGTAGAATTATTCTGTACCTTTGTTACAAAAATTATTTTTCGTGATGTACGAGGACAGGCCATGTACAACCGACTCTTAAAATACATACATATGTGCTTGACATGTTATACAAAATATGCAATATTTTAGAAGTTAATAAAAAGGCAAGGCAACAGTATTAATAGAGGATGAAGATTACTAGCTTAGTGATAAAACATTTTGCGTGAGTCGTGCTTATCAGAACAACTTTTCGTAACGCTAAAATTTTGTACTTTTTGTTTCTGAACAAAACCTTTCTTTAATTTGAATCATAAAAGTGGAAAATATTTGCGTATTAGGTTTCATAAATTTGATATATGGAATTTTTTCTTACAGTAACTGACAAAATCTTGCTGAGCCATGTAAATGCTTAGCGGCTATTCATATTTTACTTACTCTTTTATACATATCGTAACGACTTTCCAGATTTGAGCAGAGGTTGCGTCTGCACCTATTTAAGTATGCATCATGGTATGCACAAAGAAAAAACTTGATTTGTTTCGTTGCGTATTAGACAGCAAATCGCACTTTCAAAGTACTTCGGTCACAACTCAAAATTTTCAAAATTAATATCAACAGAGCAACTAAATTTCTTAAACTATTTTCCTAGGTTACGATGCAGATAAATTATTTTGTAATGAATGCAAGACTCAGGCAATCGTTTATTGTCCCATATTATGGCAGCATGTTCGAAAGTCATATTTTTGATGACACATTAAGCTTATCTGGAGGAAATAAATTATTTTTAAATTGAGATTATCCGGAATAAAAAAAAGCCATTTAAGTTTGACTTTAAAACAAATGAACTTCCAGCGCAACGATTTTCTGTTTTTTTTTATCGTATTATTATCTGGGTAATATGCTGCTAATAAAAGAGTGATTTAAATTTGATCGAATGCTTCAAAGCAGTAATATAACAAGGTTTTGTTTGAGGTATGTTGTGTGGAATTAGTTTATTTTAATTTTTTTTGCGAAAAAAAAAATACTGTTTCTGTTAAGTTACACATATGAATGTATGAAATAAAATTAGTTTACAGTAATAATGTTTGTTAATGCGAAGAAATGATAGGTGTAACCCATCTTTCTAATTGTTATGTTACAAGAAAAATATGATGCTAAGATTATTGCCCCTTGCAACGAAAGCTAAGTATACTGATTTCGCTCTTAAATGATTCGTAGTTACCGTATTCGAGCCCAGTTTTTCCAACGTTTTTTTCTCCACATAATTCCCTTGAATGTTAAATTGTTTGTCTCTGTACACTTATTATTATTATTTCTTATTTTGCGTTACCTAACGATTTTGAGAGGTGGACAAAAACTGTGCTATTTCAGAAGAATTAACAATTATTTTTCTGACAAATTTGTACTTCTGACTTGCTGTAACTGTAATACTGTGACATAATTACAAGCGTCAGTAGTTCAAAACGCACACCAATTCTCATCTTGTATAAAATGTCGGTAAATATAATTTTTAAGCCAAACTGAAATTTCTTATTTACATTTTACTTGTAACATTTTAAAACAATACTTTGCACTCAAAACGCACATCTAGGGTGCTGTGGCCTTTTGGAATGACGTCGTTATCCACAAATATAATTAATGTCTTCGAAATACAGCAAGTCGTAGAAAATTGTAACATGAATATTTGATAATAAAGAAATCAATCATAAATTTCAAAATATTTGCTAAATAATAGTATTCAAATAGTGCTGCACACCCCAACAACAGCAATTGAAATAGGACTTTATGTATTGCGATATATTTTATACTTTACTATTTACAAATATTTAAGACATAATAAAGTCTACGTTATTACTCCTTGAGCAAAGAAAATCCGTCAATACTAGAAACATGCGAAATAAACGTTATTTTTTTACATTTCTACAATCGTTCAACATCTCTCATTGAGCATAATTGTTACTTGTCGCGAATAATGAATCTGTCCAAAACAAGGACAGGAAAACTTCGCGAATTCAATGACCTGCATGTTAGAACCAAATATTGTATGCATACTCAAGCCCCGGCCATTTGTCCACCAGCTGCTACTCAGTGGAACAACAGGCAATGAACGAATAGACGGGGCTTGAGTATGCATTAGTACAATGGATTCTAGCCTGCAGGTTATTGAATTCTCGAATTATTCCCGTCCCTACATAAAACTAAACATCCTACGGTAGAGTGACCAACTTTTTGTAAAGAGGTCACATACGTAACTGACCTAACTTAGAGTATAGTGGCCAATGGGAACATAGATTGTACTCTGGTATGAACAGCGCAGTCAAATCTAGTGTGTAACCAAAAAATTACGCGTATTTCGCAGGTCTCCTGCGATTCGATTACACACTAAATTACAAGAGACAGTAAAAATTCGCGATTTCACTTACCTGCAGACAAGCCTCACAGTGATACCACATTACTGTACCTGCAGTTAGTTGCTTATTTATTACTGACTCAGTCTCCTCCAGAGCCTATGAACTACGCCAAGAGCTACGGACCTGAAAAATTCGCGTTTACTTTTGACTCCAAGCTATAATTCCAGCAACTGTAAGTTGGTGCCACTTTCGCAATTGGCCCGTGACTTAGTTGACACTTCCTGGAAGTCGCTTAGCCAATAGTTAGGGCCCGGTAATTTTCGCGAAAAGATTTTTGCAGCACTTAGTTTCAGAGCCTTACGTGCGCACCTGCATCTCTGCTTTGTGGTCAGTGATTGGCTGCCGTAACACCCAGCGTCTGGAGGTTAAACCCGCAAATCACAGACGCGATGTGTGGCAGCTATCCGTGTACTGATTGGCACAGTTTAATGAGTAACGACTTTGCACAAAAACACTCTGTCAATAGCCATGAAGTTGAGGTGCAGGTGTGCATGTAAGACACTGAAACAAAGTGGGGCAAAAATCTTTTCGCGAAAATTACCGGGCCCTACCAATAGTACAGAAGTAACTATATAACTGTGTAATCGAGCAGCCAGTGAGCAGATAATGTTTGCTTGAATACACACATGTTCTTGGAGGCTAGCCTACATGTCAGTGTACCCGCTAATTTTTCCGGTATCTATACAATCCTATTACGACAGCGGCTGGAATTTAGAATTGTATTCATTTCTAGCTTGTCTTCGACAGAAAACGTTTATACTTCAGTCCCCATACATAACATGTCTGCTTCCAGATGAAACTGCTCCGTGGAATAACATGCCAGTCGGCAGTGGCGTATCGTGGTAGTGTCCCAAGGCGTGCGGTGATGAACAGTGACTACAGATGGGGGACTGGAAAATTTCGTGAATCCAATTACCTGTAGGCTAGAATTCTGTGTACTATGCTTACTCAAGACTCCGTCTATTCGTTCATTGTCTGCTGTTCCACTGAGTAGTAGATAGTCGACTAACGGTCGGGGTTTGAGTATACATACGATAGTTTATTCTAACGCGCAAGTCATTGAATTCGCGAAATTTTTCTGTCCCTAACTATAGAGGATTGTTAGAGATGATGGTTTATAGCTACAACTATTCATGCTAGCATGACCTTGAAAGCACGGTAGTTTCTTGCTGTGTGCATGATTGGGCGATGTGCGTCTGACCCAACCCATCTGTTTGCAAACTAATAACAGGCATCAAATAATACAACAGCGGTATTCAAGCTGGCTGAGTTTAATAGGGTAACAGCTCCACGTACAAGCGAAATCAATTAATCATTGGGTAAGCTGAACGTACGTTGAAACTTAGCAAACAGTCAAGTTTTCCCGCGATATAACATCATCTCTAAGGATAGTTTACCGTGGGAAAACTTGACTGTTGGAATTCAACACACGTCCAGCTTACCAGAAGATTACTGGCTTTAGCTTGAACTTGGAGCAGTTGCCCTATTTGGCTGAGCCAATAAGAATCCAGATATCGTAATGTTTGATGCCTGTAATTGGTCTGCAGACAGCTAGGTTGTGTCAGAAGTATATTATGGAATCATATACGTTGTCACAAAACATCTTCGCGACATACAATCATCTCTAACAATGACTCTACTCAACACTTAGTTGTCCATGGGACCATCAGACATGTAGGGGCAGGTAAACTCTTCTTCCTCTAGTGTACAAGAGACAACACATGCTTATTAGATATGACTGTTGGGCACATTAAGTCAACGTGCTCAAAGCGCATATATACACACACAATTTGTTAACGGTGCCTCTTAGCTATAAGGCCGTACCGACCCCTTGTCCCCATGGGGGTGGGTGTAGAGATATCAAGCTCTATCACATAATGGTATTTGGCTAACAAGAAATTGGGACCGCTAAACCCAACATCGCAGCACTGATCTGCCCCTCCGACAACCTTCCAAAATAGTATAAGTGGCTAGCCACATCAGGATCTCTCCCACCGTACATGCCCGCCAACAGAATTCCTTTGCTCAGCCACCTCATGGTTTGAATCGGGAGCACAACCTACACCCCTTTCAGACTCACCGGACCTGCTACCGGGTACTTTCGCAACAAACTCTTTGACCCTTCATAGAGTAAGGGTCATCTCAGGGTCTTCCCAACATGTGGGAAACCACCACAACTACGAGTCCAACCCAGACAGGACACGGAAGAAAACTTCCCGTGGGGCTACCTGGTCACCCGTAGGACTAACTATAACTTCCATGGCACGTATATGGGTTTTCCAGCCTGACTGCCATAATATTAGTAAGTGCGCAGGGTATCCCCCTTCCTCTAGGGTGGGGGAGCCCTTATAACTCACGCTCAAAGCGGATAGTGGAGGACAATATCACATGCCTTCATTCTAAAAATAGTTTGTGTATTTACCAGACGTGCGTATAGGAGCACTAAGAAAGTAGGCATGGTAGAATTGTTTCTCTGACATCCATGGTAGCACTCCTGAACCTTTACATAAAACAGTCAAATGTATACTGAAGTTACCAGACTTGTATTGTAACAATTGTAAAAGTTTCCATGTTTTCAAGACGGAAGTATGGCAACTGTCCCATACTGCTTCTGGGATAATAACGTCCTAAACATTTTAGGAAGGTTTTTTTTAACAGTGTTGGAACTCGAGCACGATATGCCACTGCCAGTAGGAAACACTGCAGTGCGCAGCCCCCATCCGCCTGCTGGCCCATATTCTCCTGTAAGGGGCGAGAGTGACCCATTCGACTGGCCTCTCCCTTCCCCCTAGCAGACGCATCGACTGCCGCCACCACGCGTCGACTCGCCGGAGCAGCAACTGATCGGGTCATCGCTCTATCGATCAGTCGTTTCTAGTTTCAGGCCGTCCCCGTGCAGGTGGATGGGTAACGACGTGCGCATGCGCTCTACCAGCATGAGAGAGGGATGCTGGGTAATGGAGCTGGCCCGGGTAATGACACCGTTACTGTTATGAGCGCCAGTAATTACCGCTCTCCGATTTCAGGGACGAAAAAAAAAATACAGGAAAAATACCGTTACTCCCTCTCGATGTGCTTCGTCGATCTTGAACAAGTTCCAAACAGTAAAATACTTTTGTTCGTGCTATAATTAGGACTATTAGTTATTAAAACATACACGTTATTGTATTTGTGTACTTATTAGTAGGAATAATTATTAGTCACGGTAAAAGTTGACTGTAGTCTTGGCTTCAATATAATGCATTCATTTCTAACGCATTTCTTTCGTTACTGGTGCACCCCTATTTGATTGGGCCAATAATAATACTGGTGCGTCACAACTGAACGTATATGATTGGTCTGTGAACAGCTGCACCGTGCAACATAACCATCGGCCAGTCGAAGAAGGCGCGCGACGTTACAATGATTTGAAGAATACGCCGACCGAAAAAAATTCTTGCGATTTTTCACCCGTGGAGTCGGAAATGGATCTGATCCGGTAGAATAACTGCAGCTGCTCAAGAAACGCCAAAATATCCAGCCATTTTCGTACGGCTTCATTATGAACTTGCAAGACGTTATAATCTGTGCATTCATGTAAATGGTGAAAACTTTGAACATTTGTTGTAAATAACTTTAATTTGTGTAGTATTTTTATGAATTACTGTTGCCCAGGGCACACTACTGAAATTGATTACTATTAATTTAATTCGGTATTTGTATTTTATTTTATTACATAATACGTAAAATACTGTCGGTATTTCACAATAACTACATAATTCTGATTTACACGCAAAATATCGTTTACAAGACCAGAATATCAAATGCTGAGAAATGTGGCCGATTCTCAACATTTTTACTTTAATGAGACGCGGTTTGTATGGGTTATGTAATAATGAAGCAGCCCTTGAATGACGTGGAGGGTTGAACTGGTGGTCCACGAGAAAGCTAGCTATCAGTAGCATCGTCGTACGTGATGAACCAGAAATTGAACCTGACGCTAGGTGCTGGGAGCGAACAACTGATTCAAAACCATGGCCCCATTGAACTATCAAACCTCTCTACTTAAAGCGCTGGTAGACTTCGCAAAGTGTGGGTAGTTGCTACGTCGGAACAGACTGCATGCCTCAGCACATTTCACAATCTTGTGTGTCACTTTTCAGGCATTAAACAGCCTCTGTGATCATAAGGGTTCTATATAATTTTAGTCGTCTCAGCACTGTCTACAATGCGACAGAGGGCTTTAAACGTTATTCAGGGACATCCTGTATATACAATAGTACTCTGCATAAAATCACAAGTACATTGTTTGTAGAACATCACAGTACTCGAATTGGATCTATGTAGGTAACACATAACGTCAAAATAAAAAGTTATGACCAGCAAGGACGAAAAGACTCATTTAACGAGTTTTGCTTTAATTTTTACTGAGGGATCATCACCCTCCCCCCTCACACACACACACACACACACATCGTTTCAAAGCCATGACAATGCTGAACTCTGTTGCAACATTAGATGATGTGTTTGATTGCTGCAATTATGAAAGAAGCCTTGTATACCTGAAGGTCAAGCGAGTCCTTGCGTATTGTAGCATAGACTCCCATATACATTACGCAGTATGAGGCCAGCAGGCTTCATTACAAATCTTATGTTGAAACAACACCATTTACACATTTTACCGAAGTTTTTCTTTTAAATGATTTATATTAATATAAACGGGTGGTGGTTGTAATACAAATTCCATCTCTATCTGAATCCCTTTGACCAGCAGGAACACATTCATATGTGCACAAACTATGTGCAATTGCTGCTAGCAAGCTTGCGCGTTTTGCTGCAAACGCTTGTGAACAGCGAGTTATCAGTTCAACCGGGGGAGTATTTATGCCATGTTAATTGTTATGTGTAGCCAATTATATTCCTCGGTTTCTGAGATAGAAACCCAACAGAAAAGCACTTAGTGAAAATAACACTTCTCCAATTACCGAATGCCACTAGACAAACAAGTAGCACTGCACGCATACAGAGGTATTTCTATTTCAATAACGCAAGGAAAACAATTCCGTTTGCGCCAGGCTATAAATGCTCTTCCAACTGTCATTTCTTTGAACTGTACACAAATATCGTACATTTTTGTCGATGTGGTTGTAACACGCAACGACATAAAATAAATAGATTGTCTAAATTGGTTTGTACTATTTTAGGTCCTGGGTTCTTAAAAAAAATTTATTTTTGTTCTTTGTTTCAGTGGTATACCATGTACGAAAAAATTCGAAAGAATGTTAATGAAAGAAGAGTTGATCAATCATGCTTTAGTATTTATTTCAAGAAGTCTGTACAATTTATTGAGAAATACAAAGTCGAAACATTGCTATAATTTCAAAGGCAAGAAATTTGTATTATTTTTTTTTTAATTTCCATGTATATAAGATTAGTTTAATAGTGATAGTCATACTACTTTAAGCGTTGCAGAAGATTTCTGTGTTTTGAGTACTATATTTCCGGTACTCTGGTTACAGAACCCAAAATTATCCAGATAAATTAATTCCTCCTCAAACAAAATACATGAGATTTCACTGCCACTCTTCTGAAAGACAAAACCAAGTGACACAAAAAAACTTTTCCGAAATAATTACGGGATCTTTGTGAGGTAAATGAGGAAGTGTTCTGTCACGTGGGAAGAATTCCAAATTTGGTTTATTATGGTGTCAAAAATAACCCTTTGTACACTATAATACAATTTTGCTCTTTTCATTGCGATAGTCAACTTAATTACTTAGTATAGTTGTAAGAACTGGACTCATGACTTATAAATTTTTAGTGTGTAAAGTTATTTGACATTTTTGTAAACAAAACGCTACTTCACGAAACATTATAATTGTAAATACATATTTAGTGTGGATAATTAGATACCTTTTTATGGTAATTAACATTTAAAAATTTTTATTTTAGTTGTTAAGTTTTGTAATTCACATAGTACTTATTAGAAAAATTACTATACTAATAAGAATATTGAGAAAAAATCTATTAATATTTTTTCTAAAGCTGCCTAAAAATGTTTTAATTGCTTGGCTTGTTCTATGCTTCTATGGTAGAATGTTTACAGTATATAATTGAAATTATATTTAAATAGTTTTAAAACACTGAACATACTTTATTAGAAGAAATTTTCTGCACAATTTTACAATACGAATTCTTGCAAAATGTGCAAAAATATTTTGAACCTATTACTAGGCAATATTAAATCTGGTTTTTGAGTCAACTGATGTAAAATTATCAAATCTATGACTTGTAACACTTTTAGGCAGAAACGATTTTGTAAAAAATAATTCGCCACTTATATATGTGTCTGTGTGTCATTTCATTTCTAGTGGGAAATTATTTTTAATACAGAAACAGGACTTAGTACATAATAACGTAAGAATATTATTTTATGTAGCTTTTCTGCAAGGTGATTTATATTTAATTAGAAATGACTAAGGTAGTTAATTATTACTGTGCGATAAAGTAACCTAATAAGCAACCTACTCCATAGAACAATATGAAAACCATGCGTGATAACTTTTCAGATTAGATAGTCTCCGTTTTTAATTAAAGCAAAAGTGATTTACAGCTCTGAGCTGTACACAAATGCAAGGCGAAAGTAAATTAATTCAGCGCGGTTTGTTTTCTCATGAAGATTCAAATCTGAGTAATATATCACAACTTACGGGTCACATTTTTTTTCACTCCCATGCTCCTATTATCTGTAGCAGCGTGCACCCAGACCTTAATGGCTATTGCAAAAAGTAAATGTTTAAAAAAAACTTGGCAATAGATAAACAACCACGTTTATCGAATGATTAGTGAAACCAAAAACCTTGTTTCATTAAGCAAAAAGTATAAGTTTCCTTTATCTTCATTCCTCTTTTGGTAACTTTTTTTTTTTTGCATTTGCGCGTAATTATTTAGAAAATAATATAATATGATTCATTACAACAGTATTTGCGAACCAAATATCATATTATGTTCTATAATAAAATACATTTCTCAACTTCCCTAAAACAAATTACACTTTTCCCAATTACTACTTGATATTTCCTTCAGTTCGCCTCTTAAAGAAGAAACACTCCAAGCTTATAGTCACATAGTGAACAACTGTGTGCACGTCTACAAGAACCCATATTGAAGAATCAGATATGTGACTTAAAAAAATTAATTTTTTTTTTCTACAATAACAACATTAATCACATGATGTTGCGGATATTACACAATATAAAAACATACAAATAAAAAAATTCGTCTGATTTTCATTGGCTAGCTTATAACGATAAAAGGACCACCTTAACGAGATACAAACAAATTCAAAATTATTTTAATAAAATAATTTAGGAGTCCCTCATTGTAATAACAGACAAAAAAAAACCATAACCATAGAGTATAGTATAAAATCAAAAAACTGCTAATACATGACAAAAGAAAGAATGTACACATAATAAAAAATTGAAGATAATAATGGTAAAAACTTATATGCAACATTTTTTATGGGTTTCATACTTATAACTATTTTCAACACATCTGTGTAACGGCCGCACAGCATCGTTCCCTTTTAGGACATAAAATATAATATTCGCGAAATCTGCGTGTACAGAAACCCGTGGTCTAATGACGTAGCTGAAACACAGGAACAGCATTCTCTTATATTTAAGATGCCAAAAATTACAGTATTTTCAAGGTCTAATGACATACGTCACTTCTTTACAGAAATTGAATTACAGTTGTAACAAAACGACGTCAATATGTTTGCTGTTTCATTGAAGAAGCTATTTCTGAGATACGAAATTTAAACACATTTACTGTAAAAATATACGCGGAAAAAATTAATAAAATGTTTTGTTTGAACTAAATATTACCGAAGAAATTAACCCTTGATATTTTGCATTTTAAAACTGCATTTTGCCGAAACATCGGAGACCTAATGCTTTGAAATGACAGTACTCTGAACATTGTGTGATGTTGTTGGGCTCTTTTATCCTAAGAAAATTCGGTAATACCATCCTCACTTATGAAAATAAAAAGGGTGGCCACCATCTACTTGCATAATATTACTGTAGCATCGGGAAATTTAAAACATTTGACAAAGGTTTATCGAGCTCTGTGACTTTGTAAAAAAAATTATCCTCGTGTTGCAACTGTCTAGGTCGCACCGTTTTCGTTCAAAACGCACTAAGTATTTGGCGCATCTACACAGAACATAAAACGTAAGCACTATTGCGACATGTGTTATCTTTCCTAGCGCAACAGCTAACTACGGGAAATGTCTAATCTCTCTGGACACGTCCCTTGGGTTTTGCAGGTGTAAAGGTGGGTTCACAATTGATAACATAACAGTAAACATAGAACATAGGCCGTTCGCACAAGAACTAACCTCTATATATTATTACCTAGTGATTCACAACAGCAAAAAAGTTGTGTGCATATAGTTGTGCATACAGTTGCTGACATAAGAAATGGTGATATTTCATTTCATGTGCGTGCGCTTAGGATAGCAAAGGAGTTTGTGAATGTCTGCCATATTTGTTTAAACACCACAATTACACGAGAACGAAACAAAACTAGAATAAGACATTTTAATGTTTAAAGCT
Source organism: Medauroidea extradentata (assembly GCA_003012365.1). Taxonomy (NCBI): domain Eukaryota; kingdom Metazoa; phylum Arthropoda; class Insecta; order Phasmatodea; family Phasmatidae; genus Medauroidea; species Medauroidea extradentata. Next base: position 18,062 of record PNEQ01040397.1, on the reverse strand, counting down.
ATGTTTCTATATTATAAAAAATTTTTAACGCTGTGCAATTTACAGATGCTTTGTTTCTGTATTCACTTTTATCTCCAAATACGATTTCACTTCAAATATGTTTTAACAGCCTTCGGTTAACATTTAGACAGCAAGGAATGTTTCAAATTCGTCGAAAAAATTCCGTTGGCTATACATAATAGTAAGAATCCGATTGTGAACTACTTTGCACAAGGCGTTTGGTCGTGCACATTTTCTACTGTCATGTTATATGTTCTGTGCTTATGTTTTTTTTTAATTGTGAACAAACCTTAAGGTAAATTCAACAGTTGGTCAGAAAATATATAATTTTATAAAATTAAGTATATTTATTATGTAAAATAAAATTTAGTCTGTTTCGGTATCTCTTGTTTAAATATTGTTGTATTTAAACATGAAAATATAGGAACATATATTGCGTAATTAGGCTTCCAACCATACAAGTAGTAAGCCAACTGGAATAAATTGTTTTTCTTCACAAACGTTGAAGACCAACATATAATAGTTTTAAATAATCTCACTGTTGACGAGACGCAAATTCCACTTCACCTTATTCCTGATCCAACACACAGAGACCCATCAAAGGGCCAGGTGGGCTAAGTCATTCAATGAAGTCTGTGTCAAGGGCTGCGAGACCAATGACGACGCCCTATCTATATGTGTTACCAAATTTAACGGCGCCATATTGCAGGCCGCAATATGCAGTGTCCTATACCGAAGTTATTTTTGTTGAAGAAAAAAAATTGTTACCCCTACCTCTGCTAAAGTACACAATTTCTAGGGACGGAACAATTTTGCGTAATCAATTACCTGCATGTGTTAGAATCAACTATCCTATGAATATACAAGCCCCGACCATTAGTCAACTAGCTGTTACTCAGTAGAAGTGCAAACAATGAACGAATAGACGAGACATGAGAATGCATATCACAATGGACTCTATCCTGCAGATCATTGAATTCGCAAAATTTTCCTGTCCCTAACAATTCCCTATATTCGCCTGCAATATGCCAGCGTTTAATTTGATCGTGTAACAAAATTACAGCATAACAGTCTAGTTCTTCTACAACGTCTTTGGTCGGTGCAGGTCTGATTCGAGCCAGCCCACGTCCAGGGCAGCGCAAGGATTCACCTGGCCAGCTGGACAGTATAACACAAGGGACAGGAAGTGTGCGCGGGCGGGGGCCGGGAAGACTGGAAAATGAGCGCGGGCAAAGAGAGACGTGCGCCAAAGGAGCTGCTCTCAGGTTTATTAAATTCGTGCGGCCGAACAGAACGTGCAGCATGGCGCGTGGAATGAGCCTGTGTGAGCGTGCGTGGGCGCGTGAGAGAATCAGATGGATGCACTGTCCTCCTCCTCGTTTGGTGGCTTTGAAAATGACCGGACACCGGGGGAAGGGTGCTATGGTGAAAGGGAGAGGGGGTGTTTACCACATCAAGAGCGGGGGAGGCTATGACCACGACTGTGGTCCAAGGCACGGACGAAGAAGGAAGAGGGGTGACATTAGAGAGGGAAGGGATCGGACATTGCGACAATGAACTGCAGGCAGTACGTCCGAATGGCAGAAGAGGGAAAGGGTAAATGAACTCTGGGGCTAAAGGGCAGTCTTGCGTACCAAAGGTTCGCCAGAGAGGGAACTGTTTCATCTGCGGATGAGCTGCTTAAGAGGAAGACCAATTTGTCACTGGTGGAAAAGGAGGACGGGTGAAGGAGATTAGGCATGTGGCTGGAAGCACACGGAATGAAGCAATGAAAATCCCTCAAGGTGACCGTATTTTGCGCATCTGAGGCCAAGAAGTGTTGAGGCAATAATTTCGACCCAACAATGACCATCATGTCTCGTCATAGACTGTCAGACGTAAGCACTGAAATTCCAGTGGACAACGCGCTTCTCTACGGGTGTTCAAGTGCGACAAAGTCATAATTTTATATTAATAACAAATTTAGATAGTTTCATAGGCGATACTTATAAGTACAGTTTCCTCTTACAAAACAATTTAAGCTATCAAAGTTTTCTCATAACAGTGCGACAAAGTCAAGATTTGCTTGTTCTGCTGCCATGAAAATAGTGAAAACCAACTGACCAATTTGAATAAAATAATTGACTGTGATATTACACCAAATGAGCTATACAATAAAGTATATAAGATACCATAATGCAATACTTTGAATTTAAAAAAAAATGTCAAACGTACAGGAAAAAAGTTGAAATTTCACAATTATTTTAATACAAAAAAACTTAACGGGATTTTTTAAAAATGTTTTATTATGTAGCCCGAGGCATGTTTTTTTTGCTGTGAATTATTTCATTTACGTAAGTCAATTGGATATCAGTATTTGCATGGCAGCAGACAGTAGCGGTTGGTGGGTTGTTGCCAGGTGGGACTGCCGGTAGTCGGAACTGTTCACTCTTGATGAACGCACCGTAGACCAATGACCATGAAATATTTGCCAGCTACTAGATATGTTGTGACCACTCAGTAGTAAGGGGCACCTGCACATCAGCGTGTCAGTGGCTGTAGAGTCAACCAGTGCACAGCCCTGTACAGTTCTTGACAACTGCAGCCCTACCTGGCAACAACGCACGAGTCGCCGCTGGCAGCAAATCATGCCAATTTTGACTTTGACGCACCGTAATGAGAAAACTATGCGAGTTAAAATTATTTCGTGAGAGGAAACTGTACTCACAAGTATCGTCTACAAAACTAATATTATTTCAACTAAATATAAAATTATGATTTTATCGCACTTGAACACCCTTAAGGCTTTCAGTCACGATCCTTCGATTTACTTCATCTAATATTTAAGTTAAAATTGTGTTGCGCTTTCCTGTACTTATTTAAGCTTCTTCGCTAAATGTGCGCCTAAGAGCGTAAAATTAAAATTGCCAAATGTGTGAGTAAGAGTATTAGAGTTGTAAACGTGCCCCTATGAGTATAAAGGAGTAAGTGTGTGCTTAAGAGCATTAAAGTAATAAGTATGCGCATCAGAGGCTTACAATATTTTTGCGGCTCCGATGCCATTTAGAGGACCCTACGCGAGGCTAAAATTAGATTTGGGAACTCGATAAAATAGCGAACGTCAGTGTTTCGTTTTCACCAGCAGTGCTTCTACTACAATTGCTGGTACACAATATCACTACCAAGCATCAAAAAAATAATTATTAAAAAAAAAATTACATTATGGTGGACGAAATTTAAAAACGCAAATGCTGCTGTAACAGTCTAAATAAATTAATTTCGAAGAGATTTACTTTAATTAGTGGTGTAGTCGGTTACGCCGCTGACTACTGTAAAATGTTTTCACATTGGAATATGGTCCGGATCGTCCAAAATATTTATGCCATCATAAATTGTATGTTAATTCAGCGAAAATAATTGAATTCACATGATATGTGTGCATTATACTTAATTATTTATCAAAAAGAAATGACTCAATGATATAATGTTACGTTAGGTCTAACGTAAAACAACTTTCGAGGGATTGTTGATGTTTCGAAAAATACGCGTGAGGTTAGTATATATATTCATACCAGCACAATAATTTGCTTATGGTTGTAAACATAGCATCCATCACGGTATTATATCCGCAAACATTAAAAACACTGACAAAACGCAATGCTTAATCCCGGATTAGTAAAAAGAATTGTAAATAATTTATGTGGAAATAAGAAATTAGTGCAAACAACAATTTATAAATCGTTAGTAATCATATTCAGCGTGTCAACATTATGCTAGACCAAAACAATACAAAATATGCAGTTTATTTCAAAACAAATATAATATCACCATTTCAACAGCATAATTAAATTGCAACCACTTCATTAAAACTAATAAAATGACGAAAACCGAAAATTTGCAATAATTTCAGATTGTGTTGAGTATGATACACTATTTAACAATGTTAAAGAAGTCGGCCTAAGCCCTTCGAAATTTAAACTTCAGATCTTTAGTATATGAGTCGCTTACTGTAACCACGCGACAATTTTTTTCACTTACTGTGAAGTGTACAAATATTAAACAACAGGAACGTTAGTACATTTGTCTTAACCCCAGTACACACAGGCATCTTTCTTGTACATGAAAGTGAGCATCAAATGTGTACAAGCTAGTATTCTACCAAATTGATTATTTAGTTCACACGGCCAACTTTCTTGTACAATTTGGTGTACACCATTAAAATTTTGGATACATATTTTAATGCTGCATTTCGAGTATTGGAGGTAATAAGTGCAATACATATTGTACGTGCACCAAAAATAAGCTTTAAAATGTAAAATTGGAAGTATTATCTTTAGTTAATTATATCCAGGTATAAAGTGACATGGCGCACGATCTGCAAATATTCCTTTAATAGTATCTTTTGTTCAGCTAAGACACTATTTATTTCAAAATGATTCGTATTTGTAAGCTATTATGTTCAAAAACATTCGCGCGTGCATAAAAATTGTTTGTTTATATTCGACTAGTACAAGAAAGATAATGAAAAATTGTCCCGTCCCTATCCCGCACTAGCTATTGTACAAGTGCTTGTATGCTAGTCACTTGCATGCTCGGTGTCCGTTCACACTATACAAGTTCGCTACAAGTCGGGATGAACATGAAAGTGTACCTTCTGGTACAAGAAATATGCCCGTGTGTACTGGGCTTTACGAAATAGTGTAGGCCTATATCATGGTTCTACGTACATGTCAATTAATTGGCCTATATAAATGTATTCATACTTATATGTTGGTTCAGAAACGCATACACTCATATTCTGTAGATCATCAGTGTTCCGTAAAACAAAGATATAGCACCTGAGGTTAGACTATTGCTGTCAGCCATCTTGTCTGTCTCTGTGAGCAAGTTACATACTGCGTGTTTAGTGGAGGTACTTGCCTCCCGCAACTTAGAGAGAGCTTGCGACACGAAAAAGACAAGCAAATATTCCAGAAGTGTATCAACGTGTAGCTTCCGGCGCGCACCTCCCTCGCGAAAGAGACTATATAAATGCCAGCCTAAGTGTGCGCGTAAGAGCATTAGAGTACTAAATGTGCGCGTGCGAGCATTAGAGTACTAAGTGTACCCGTATGAGCTTTCGAGTGCTTAGTTGGGCATAAGAGAATTATTGTACTAAGTATGTACGTAAGAGCGTTGGAGTGTGTGTGCATAAATTGTTAAGAATTATAATTCAGTGTCTAAGGGCAATTGCGTACTAAGTGTGGATGTGTGAGCCTATCTCTAACTGTACTCTCGCAACCTGCGTTCTAAGAACAACGTTCTCTGATCGAAGCATTTTATGCTTTGGCATCTCAGCGGTGTCCGAATATCCGTTGTCTTAAAACGACCTTCTTCCCTAATACTTGTTTACCATAACAATCAAGTTTTGTCTTATGCTGTGTATGTCCTTTGTCTTTGAATGACTAATACACAAATTTTATAACAATTCATTTTCGTGTACAAATTTCTAAAAAATGTACTTTAAACAGTTAAAATATGCGTGGAATATATGAAACTACAAAAAAAATTACTTTAAAATTTTGTGCAATACGTGTATATTTAATTAAAACAAAAAAAAAATTACAACGAATTAAAGAAACGCAACAATTAATGGCCACGCAGGCGTATTTATTACCATCTTTTGACAGTATGTGAAACATAATTTCCGGATATAAGATACTGTAAATAGGTTCGCCCATATGTATCAGCTCTAAAGGTAATAGATTGAAACCACTCTACGCCTACACAAACAGACAAATATTTAGGCGACCTCGCCCTCATCGCTGAGTCTCCAACGTTCAAAGCAGCTAAGGGAAACCACTTAAGAATCCTTCACAGTACACCCTTCGATAAATGTCAAATTTAATGTAGTCTCTATATGAGTCCGGAAACTCTTGATGGCCTAACGGCATCTTGAAAACTCATCACTACAACACCTATTTGCTAATGCAAGCTGCACAGCAAACTTTTTGGACTGTTACTCGGTGATCATAATATGGATATTCAACTGTTTAGGCAGAATTAAAAGCTATGATCATTAAACTTACGAACATTAAAAGCAACACGGGGTCTTATCTCTAACTTCACCTCTAGTAAAGATATCGTCATCTGCGTCTATCTTTCGGAGTCTCAGCGATTAAGACAGGCACTCATGATTGTCTTCATACCGTTTTCTTTTACACTTCTCTTTTGAAGAATCTCAATATGCTTGACAACACTGTAAGCTGCACATTCAAAATTTTCATACATCTTACTACATTTTTTTTCTCAGTTTTCACAGAGTGTTTTGAATCACTTGTTACTTAAATTTCGAGAAAAAAACTGTATAAATCCTATTTGTAGAACCCCGAGACGCTAAGAGTAAAAAACACCTAATCAATAACCACGGAGTTGAGCTGCAGATATGTGCATAAGTTATTTTAACAAAGTGGTGCAAAAATTCTTTTCAGCAAAAATCACTGGCAGCAACGATAACGCCGGATTTTAAATAAGTGTTTCTAAACAACCACACAGGAAACAATTGACTTATGATTCCTTATATTAAGAGGTGGTGTCAGTGTTTCAGGCGCATGTATGCAACCCTCATTAACTAAATATAAATCAAGGATAATCTTACTACTGCTATAGAAATAAGAGTATTACACATATCGACATTTTCTTCACGCTTTATCAAAGACACAGTCATTCTTATTTTCGCTGCGTTCTGCAAAATCAAGTACAACAAACGGTTACATTATCAACGTGATACAAAATAAAATTTAGTCAACCATTCTTTACACTTAGCTTCGGCGAAAGCAGTGAAAATAAGAACGACTGTGTCTTTGATAAAACGCGAAGATAATGTTGATACGTGTAATACTCTTATTGCTATAACAACAGTAAGATTAGCCTTGATTTATAAGGGATTAATGCAGGTTGAATTCATGCGCCTGAAACACATGAATGGCCTCTTAACGAGGATTTCTAAACCACCGCAAAGCATCTCAACAGCCACAGACTGAAGGAACAGTCCACAAATAACATCGGCAACGGGTCCAAGAGACATCCGCAGGGTTCATGAATCCTCGGAGGTCGTGACGGACGGCAGGAGGACGTATTTCTTGAGGGGGTTCCTGACAGCAAGGATGGCGGAGGAAGGGGTGTAGGAAAGAGGGACAGGCGAGCAGCGAGATTCAATCTCCGGGCGACGGAAGATGCTGAGGTCTGCATCTCAGCTGATCCGTATCTACGTGACTCGCCGAGCACAAAGGAGACGAGGTATAGAAGATGCTACCGTGCAGTCGGGTGCGGGGTTCACCTCCGACCAGGGTTGGGCATCAGGCGGGCTTCACCAAGGCAGGAGAAGGGCAAGGAAGCAGGGAGACGTTGACGAGGGGTATTATGGCCTGGAGGTGAGGAGAAAGAAATACTTGGGGTGAGGCATAAAAGAGCAATCAATTCTGTATTGAAGATATGTGCGGATCATCTCCTTGGACTCCGTATTTGCATCGAGGAAAGCCGTTGACAAACCATTTCACTGCGTGGTGGTTATTATATAACGGTGAAAATTCTAACAAAATTTTAACGAGTTTTTCGTTTATAGCCCAGACCTGTGCTACCTATTAACAATAATACTTGAATTTTACTCTTCCACGTAGTTAAAACTAATATTTACTACGCATTACTTTTTTAACTTCCGTACAGTTAGAATGTATGTGCTTGAAAATAAATGTTCATATTGCACTATTTGCATATTTTCTATCTAAAGTAGTATTACATACTTAAACAGGGCGAAGAAGTAAGAAATATGTTTGCGACATATTTTGCCGATCTTCAACTAAAAGTTTGCCGTTGTGAACAAAATACTTCTACAGTGTATATACAAAAGCACGTAACTGAAATCCTTAATGATCACATTACAAATCAACCTTGAACATTTTCCGTATACTGCAGTAAAATTATAACCTACACGTCTCAAGGTTTTTGAAAGAAAAGAATATCCTGAAATGTTCATAATAATTTTAAGGAAATGGTTTATTTGCTCTCTTTGCTACGGCGTTACGTGAGTATTTACTGACGAATAAATGGGCTAAGTAAAGTTATGAATTTTGGCCAAACATCTTACTGGGTAGACATTTCATACGTACAGCTGTTTTAAACACCAGTTGATGGTAGATGTTCTAGTAGGCAATAGTCGTAGGCTCACTCGCTTGGTTTTTTTTATCAAAACATTTTCAAGATCATCACGCATTTTTCTTCTGCATATCTCCGCCTGACAGCTGTGCCGTTTGTTGGCACATTCTCAATTATTTGTTTATTTTGTTTTGTCTTGTTTGTCTATTCGTAGTGGTAACTAAGCATATATACTTTTTTGGCAAAGTTACTCCACCCCAGCACTGTTTATTTCTTTAATTTTCTGTGAAATTTTAACAGCAGTAAACTGCTTAATATGTTATAACGAATATTTCATGTAATTATTTATGTGCATTTAATGCAATATTTTTATAATTACGGAACAATTTTTGTGCAATACTTCTGAACAACTTTAATCATGATCTGATCATATATGTCTTCAAATGAATCGATCAAATTTGTATTGGTAAAATTTGAATTAAAACTATTATGTTTTGATTATTAAAAACACGAGTGTTTTAAAATATTGTGTTAGGAAGTACTGTTTGGTACTGTCGCAATACTATCTTTAGTGTAATACTATTCTGGTAACATCAAGTAGCTACGACTCTATGCCGGCCTATAACCTCTAGGCACTTCTTTGTCTCGACCATGTTGTTTCTTTCACTTTATGGCGTAAATATCAGCCGAACGTCTAGTGTTCATCTTTTTGTAATGTCGTAATCCGACAAGTTTTCCGCCTAGGGTGAGTTTATTCTTTCAGTTTATTGTCTTTTGTGCCCTAGTGTTACATTGTTCTAATGACGTTCTTCTTTTAAATGATTTGTTTGCTTGTTTAATGTAGCGGTTCCCGCCGCGCTGTTTCAAATCTTTGCTATGTAGAAGGAAAGGAACCCTATCAAATGTTTGTGGCATTTGGCGTTTCTACATCTTCCAATGTAGAAGTAACTTTATTTCTACTCGTCCCTTTTGATGTACCGTCATCGGTGGCCATGGGCGAGATGGAGAAGTAACATCTTTCGGCGGTGGCATAAATGTCCCAATGAAGGATGGCCATGAAAGTCCAGCATATTTTTTTTGTTTCCTTCTCTCGACACGATTACATTTTGGAATTTCATGTTGTGTATGTATCTTGCTGACTAAAGCATACTCTGCTTATTTTATGGTTTTCTTTCATTTGTTTAGTTTTCTTTGGCAGTCATTCAATTTGCAATGGAGTACGTCCAAGAAACTGAATCCAGTCAGCCAATTATATGGTCTGAATCAAGGAATATGGTAGAAGCCAGTTCGGCCTTAAGCATCCTTTTGTCACACACAGTAGTAACAGAGAGTCTGCGTAGCTGGTCTGTACAGTGTGAGTTAGGACTGAGTGTAATAATTCTGTGAGGTGGTAGATTATCAAAAAAGAGGAGTCGAAAATGTTTTTTAATTCATCCGTTTAGTTATAGTGCATTTTCAATTGTACCTTAAAAAACGACGATAAACTAAATAAAATCACACAGCAAGAAACATTTTGTAGGAGGTCTTCCCTGCATAATTATCTCGTATTAAACACTAAACATTGTTTTGGTGACCACAAAACAAATTTTTTAGGGTGAATACCGACAAAATACTTTGTAGTTGGCACAAATTATTTTTTTCCGTGCACTTTGTGTTAGGTAATCAAACGTTAAACACAGGCTTAATAATCGAAGCGTTGAATCGAATCACAAAAACTATGTAAAGAAACACAATTTTATCGTTCACTTTAAGAGTAGTTTTAATCCCAAAATAACCATTTTACGGGACTAATTACAAATTTAAAACACATTTTAGACTCACATAATTAGAAGCTAGCAAAACACTGAAACTAACACACTTCGCTCTGATTCTTAAACGAACTATGTGTACACGATTCAGTGCGTCACATGTGACCGGCGATATTATAAATTTTCTCACGTTGTGTTAGTTGTCACAGTTAAAATGGTCCCTTTCATTGGCGTATATTAGTCTCATTCTTATGTGCATAAAGCGAAAAATATAATTGTTTCTACAGAGCAAATAAGGATGCAATTCTCGGTAAAGAAATTACGTTTCTTACACTCATGAAAAGCTTAGCAATAATAAATATTCAAGGTAACAATTATGATACAAATATTTTTAAGTGGAAATCATATTTTTCATGTTGCAGTAGTGGTGTAAAGAATTGTAGATTAATTTAATGCCATAATCAGGCAGCTGTATATGAACATTTTTACACTTATCACTAGGCAGCGATTCATTCTGGGTAAGTTAAGTGAGCTTTACGTCTTGTCGACAGCGAGGTCATTAGAGACGGTTGTACACATAACTTGATACAACGACAGGAGCTGGGAGAGAAGGCAGACATTGTCTTTGTTATTGAACTATTCTAGCATTCGCCTGAAGCTATTTCGGGAAACAATGGGAAACCGAAATCAGGATGGCCGGAGCCGGGAATCGAACCCGGATCCTCCCGGACGCAAGTACAACGTGTTACTGTTGTGCCACATCGCGCGGTGTTTCATAATATACTCGAGTTTTATACCATGAAATGAACAGGTTTGTCGTATTAGTTTCATAAACTTCTCATCGAATGAGCGAATTATCGAGCGAGAGGCCCTGGCTTAGAATCCTGGCTTGGGCATGGATGATGTGTTCTTGTTGCACATTATTTCACCTTCATCGGCTCTTAAGATTCCACTATACACCTGATGTACAAGACATTTGTTTTAAAGGCGTAATTATTGTTTTAAAGTGTAGTTAAAAATGTTCCTTTGAAGAACTAATTTAATGTATGTGTTATTTAACATTTTAGAACTAAATTAGTTTCATGCGTTAAATTAAATTTGTAAACAGTGATAGAAAAAATGGATACTTATTTTTTGCTATCACTGTTTACAAATTGCATTTACCAAGTAATGTAAATTTAGGGCAGAAAATAGTTCTTCAAACAAACATTTTTATTTATATTCTAAAACAGACATTAGGTCTTTGAAACAAAGAATTTGTACACCAGGAATACAGTGGAATCTTAAGATCTCGTTGTTAAAGGGCCGTAAAACTCTCTCACCATCGACAAGCCTATCTTTTGTTTTAGAATAATTGATTTAGAGCACAATTTTTTCCTAATAATATTTGGCTACTCTAGCACCGCGGATTGACGTCACCAGAGGATAAGCAGGAATGTCTACGACTTCTGTGTGGCATGCTTGTTGTGTTTAACATTCTCCGCCAGTTCAAAGTCTCAGGCTGTCTTGAGACACGGACCTTCATTAAAGCAATGCTTGTACGCTTGCCCCATTATCCCGAATGCACGCCGCCCCATCCTGGAGAAATCTCGAACCCACGAGCCACTATGTCTCCTTGAAGGATTCGAGAGTAATTAAACGCCGCGCATATCCAACTCCTGAGCCTCCCACTCCCCTTCAACCAACCCTGGAACAACCTCAGCCCTCGCGACCCAGGCTTGCCAACTCGCCCGCAAGCTCTCGCGGAAACCTCGGAGTAGTTGCGAGTAGTTCGCGGTGTTAGTTTGGCAGACTTGCAATCGACACGGGCCTGTGGTAGTTGTAACTCACACGTACAGTACACTCGTATGTTTGTATTTTGTTCAGCCCTTCTCTCCTAGACCATCTTAGTACCCTGGTTCTCGTCGTCGACTTCCATAAGCATGAGTGGTGCAAACAGCAACGTTAAGAGTGCATTGTATATAACTCATCACAAAATCATCAGTTAGTAATTGAAGGTTTCTATAAGCCAATTTGTAACAGTCAAACTACAGCAATCCTAGACAATAATATTTGCCAACTTCCTGAGCAAACATTTGTCTCTATTAATGTATAGCTAAGAATAATCTATCGCTGACGCCGAAATCTCGTACATTTAATTGCGGTGCAAGAGATAATGCTTAACAAATGCGTCATTTCGGGTAAATATTTGCTAATAAAGTCGACAAATATAATTATCAAGGATTGGTGTTTTGTCGTTTTTCTATATTGACTGGTGTAGAGCTATATTATAGATCTCAGAATTTATTATTCTACTACGCCCTCTTAAAAAAATCAATTAAAATCTACGTCATCCTTAAAGTATAAATTAAATTGAAAAATCCTACTAAACAGTTTTGACCTAATTTATAAATAACTATTACTACTAAATTATTCATTGGTGTTAGTATCTCGCACAGTAAAAAAAAAAAAAGACGTCCGAAAAAGTCCGTCAGTGATTGTACCCTCGAAAAATACGTTACACGGTAATTAGCTTTCTCAGAATTTTTTTTAAATAGTAATTTCTAGATTGCTCGATTTTCTTGGACATTGGTTTTGAGAAGCTTATAATTATGAATAAATGCTTTTAGCATTTCATTATGTACTCTGCCAAGGGCGCCGCCTACCTGCGCGTTACGAGCTAAGAAGTGAGGGTGCTATAAGGGTGACCTTGATGCAGGCATCAAATGCCGCATCGCCATAACGAGCCAAGCACTGAACTAGCGTGCATGATTTCTGCTGATACATATTTACTGTTTGACTTTAAGATGAGTCTTCGCCGGTGTCAAATGTCCACCTTTGAAGCGTGGGAACAGCTGCAGCGTAGCGATAAGAGCCAATGTTCCACGCTTGACGAGAAGCATGTCGCCTCTATTCACAACGCGCCAAACTGGCGTGCAAGGTTTTCCTTGTAGTCTTTTTACTATGGGACTTTAAGCGGTGACCACATTATATATTTGAATAGTATGAAGTAAATACCAATGCATGCCTCTCGCTTTGCACTTTACGAATTCAGGTAATATTTTAAGCGTTACAGCTGTCTAAAAAAGGCCGTTTTTTATACGTTTTGAGAGGCCTTAAAGTAATGTTTCTAACCAGCGTGCTGAATTTTGGAAATCACGGAAGCATGGTTTCAAGTGTGCGTTCTTTTCGTAGGTAAACATAATATGAATTACTTAACCGGTTTGGCTTAGAAAAGAATACGCGTGACACGCTGCAACGCCGTCCATGCGCACGTCGAGAACTCCTCTTAAGGGGCTCGCCTCGTGGCACATGTGTTTGTGTGAGTGAGGTATGGTACTAAGGGCCACGTCGTATGGGCCATACAACGGTGCGTCGCCTCTACGCTTAAGGCGTGCAGTCTTCGGGAAAAAAAACAAATTTCGTATGGGACTTTAAGTGGTGACCCTATTGTTTTATTTACGAAATCACTTTACTAAAGCCCAATGCACTACCCTTAAGAGGTTTCACATGTATTCGGCTAGTATATTTTCCGCTATAGCAGACTGAAAATCTCATTTTGATCCATTTTGACGTGCCCTAAAAGGGGATTTCTAATACGTGTGTTGTCTTGAAAGCACTTAAGGGCAGTCGTCTGAAGTGTGTGTTCTTTTCATAGAGAAACGGCGTGAACACACGTGTATTAGTTCCAGTGTAAAACGTTTTCTTCAAACACGCTGCAGTGTCATTTTATGGCAACGAGGCGGGCCCCTTAAGTGGTGACCATATAATTTTATTGGTAGGAAGTCTATAGTAAAGTCAGTAGATGATTCTGTCTGAGTTTCGCTCACACCTGGTTAGTACGTCTTGAAGTACGGTTGTTTGGAAAGTCATAGGTTGGTGTCTTTAACAATGACATTCCGTCAGTGCCCGAGGAATGTTTTCTTTTCGTAGATTGGCACGATGTCCATATGTGAAGTATTTACGTATAAAACACATTGCTCTGTGAAGCGCGTGGTATACGGCGCTTTTAAGAACTCTTCCTATGTATCTTACAGACACTGTGATTAAATAGAAAAATTAAGTTAAAATAACTTAATTACAATAGAAGGGTTTCGAAGAAAACATTATCTACGCAAATTTAAATGTGTATGTCTACGTGCGCTGTAATGAAATACACTTGCAATAATACATCTAAAAATTTAGAATATATCTAGACTCTGTTATGTAGTAACTCGTACTTGATAAGTATTTTTTCTTGTGATATATACCATCACGGCAGACCTCTAACAACGACCCACTTAATTCAAAGCTAATGAAATATTAAATTTGGCTACAACTGTTATTGTAGTATTAGTAATATGGAGAAAATATAATTATGTATTTACGCTTTGTTATATTACAAAATAACCAGCATAAAAATTTAAAATATTAAAAAAAAAAAAAAGAATAACAGGTGAAATATTAATTTACTTACAGTCAGACAAGCAGTTCTCGAAAGATTACGAAAACTTTATTTATCCAAGGCACTCTGTCTTTTAAGATTGCATATCCACAGAAATAAACCACATTAAAAAAATTTAGGTGATGAACAGTTAAGATAAGAGAGTTAGACAAAATTGGTATTGTAGTTCTCGAAGTAAAAAACAGATTATATATGTATATATATATATTATTTTATGTCATTTAATTTCTAAAAACAGCTGATCTACAACAACATACTCTCCCATATCCAATGCTCAGACGATGATATGTCAAGCTAAAAAATGTTCTTTTGACTTGATCATATGATCCCTGAGATATTAAAGAGAGTATAAATATTTGTATGGCTGTCATTTTGAAAACAATAGCATAGCTTGAGCTAATTATGTAACAACCACGCGACCATAATAAATCCCATACATTCATACCGAATTTGATGAAATTTAGTCACTGGTTTTACAAACACATACCAACAAACTCACTCAGACACACATACACACAGTCAGATAGACGATTGTATAGTAATATTTTTTTTTCTGAGAGTTTAAAAATACCTTCATAAATTAAGCAAGGAAACTGTAAACAGTGGTATAAACAATAAAAAAGACAATATTTTGTACACTTTTATTTAAAAATGACATTTTATAGAATTATATGTTAATGTGCTTGCATTACTTTGAATATTTAAATTTGAAGGACACATTATGAGACATGTTTCAATTTTTTTTACAAGATACCATTACAAGAAGTGACACATTCCATCTTGAATGCTAGTCAAACCTGTCTAACAAATTTTACGGAGTTATAGTAAACATAGTTTACCATTGTCTTCAGTATTCGTATAAAATTATTTCTCGATACACATTAAATGAAATTAATTTTATGTAAATCAAATAACAGTGAGCAACATGACATTTTGATGACATTTTATGTAGCTTTCATGACAACTTTGGTGAAAGACTACAAAGGTTATTAAAATTTTAGAGAAGCAGTTTCATAAAAGAATACATTTTACCTTGTTTCACATGCGTGTCACGTTACAAACCACAGTTAATTATTTACGTTTTTATGCGTGAATTTCAGCTCGCTTTCCACGAAATTACCATTTTGATGAATATCCAGTGACCTCTCGCTACAAATTGCTTACTTCGTTCACAAGACTCACGAGTAAATTATGTGCATGCATTTGTAGTTGTGTTGAAATATTTTTAGCGAGCTGCCGTATTTATGTTGAATCATTGTTCCTTTAGTTTATGTAAACAAATATATTACAAGGTGGGAAACGCATTTGCTCAAATTAATTTTAACAAAATGCAAATTATGTCTGCATTTATTTTAGAAAAGGCAACTTCAATAATAAACAATTTTGTAAAATATACTTTGGTAGAAGCATTGTTTGGTTAAATTGAATCTCCTAATTTTCACCACTAAATGCCGGCAAGGCCTGCTGTGGTATAGAATGTCCTCCCCTTCCCTTTATCAAATAGACGAAAACACTGTCCACATAACTCTACCAAACGCATCGTCTTAATATCTCCTTTCTTTCGTAGATTAATAAACGTATGATCTAATTACCGTTGCAGGTATATCACAGTAGTTATATAAAAATTTACGAGAGTGTTTTACAGTACTGAGTTCTCACTGGTTGCGAAGTGTAAAAGTCACTGAATTTGAGTAAACTAATTACTAATCATAATTTTACACTACAGTATTTGTTCACTGTATAAATATAATTTTAAAAAGAATTTGGAAACCTCCATGTTGTGTATGTATTGGTTGGGAGTCGTCAAAGAAAAAAATAATCGGTTGAAGAAGAAGAAAAAGAAATATTTCTGCCGCACTTAGATTGGCCAGAACAATAACAACGTATCGTGTTTTATATTCGGATTATACAAAAAAAAACTGGGATAATACAACATATTTAACTAAGAATTGTAATACACACGGCTTTAGAGAGACTAAAATGCGAACTTTATACTTCAGGGAACATTTAATTTAAAGTACGTGGTTTATTGAAATTTATGAACTCCAATTTCGGTCCTAGTTACATTGCTTTTGTTTATGAAAGCTACTGTTTGTTTGTGACAAAAAACTACCTTGACATGTGGACACGCGTATCGATAAACAAGTAAATAAATAAAAATATATACTTCCGTGTTCAAAGTAATTACAAGACTAATAGTTGAAGTTGAAAACATATTGTTTCATTGGTTATAGAGATACAAACTACTTCATTAAGCTGCCACAGGACAATTAATTGTATTTTAACTAATGTCGCATACTGTATTGATAAATGGAAACGCAGAATTTTTTCACTACAGCTCTGACACCACATTAGATAACGAATTTAAAAAAAGTTGGATATTGCAGGCAATCACTGAGATAAAGCGTAGGTAGAATAAGAAATAGAGGAGTTGGCTGGAACAAAGGCCAAAGTAAGAAAATGGCAGGTATGTGTTTAGGAGAAATTTGTTGGTGTTTTATTTTACGTCTAACTCATATAATTTTCTCTTACTACCAATTATTAGTAGCTGCTTACATTACACGAGTTTATAATATATACTATACACAGAATCAATGATAAAACAGCCATTATTTATAGCATAGTGATACCAGTCTAGGTCAAGACAAAAATTCGTAAGTTGGTGAAGGATTGAGACATCGGTATAAAACTTTATGTGTATCTCCTATGAACGTTATGGAACAAGAAAAACTGTTTGATGGAAGGAAGGCCATAACTCACTGAAGCCTTTCTTCCAGCAAAATCCTCAATTGCGACTCTTTTTGTGTTTATTTAGGACACTTAGGCTTAGCTCGGAATACTGTTTTTCTTTGCTTTGTTACTCGCGCATGCAACATTAACTGCATATTGAACACTCGGGGTTTGGGGGAGGGGAATTATGAAATATCAACGTAATGCAACATATATTATAATGTGTTTTAAACTCTAGGACGTATTCAAGGCCACTTCACAAAGCGGAGTAACTGTAATAACATTAAATAAAAAATACGAATAAAATATCTATGAAATCAATTAAAAATATTTTTGGAAATTTACTAACATACTAAGCATAATGCAATTATTAAAAAAACCTATCATACTTGTTTTATCAATGTTTATAGACTACTTATTTGATACACTCTTTCGTTTCTGAGCCGCCGTGGTGCAAAAAACTCCAATTAGGTGGCGGTCTTAAGAGGGCTGCTATAAAGTGTGCAGAGTTTCATTCGTATATAACATTGTGTGTGTGCATATATACACACACATATATATATATATATATATGTATGTATGTATACATACACATACATATATATCCAGCCGCTTGGCTCAGTGGCTTCTGACTGGTAGTAAAAGGGTCCCGGGTTCGATTCCCAGCCAGGGAGGCGAATTTACAGTTAGTTTCTAGGATTCAGGACTGGATATTATGTCGTTCGCTCATCACCATTCTGTGGAAGGCAATGGCAAACCACTTTAGTTATACCCTCACCTATTCGCACTTGAGGATCCGTGTTCTGAAAACTTATCACCTTATATACATATAAATTAACAACCCTGCCAAATATACTCTTTCCGTATGAAACGACAAATTCCGGCGAAATTATAAGTTAGCAGCTAAATCGCAAGGTCTGTACTGTAGTAAAATTTAAATAGAATTTGAGGTTTAATCACATTTTTAACAATTTTCTTTTCAGAATTCCAAAAAAAAAAAAAAAAAAAAAAAAAAAAAAAAAAAAAAAAAAAAAAAAAAAAAAAAAAAA
>PNEQ01040396.1:19203-95038 GCA_003012365.1 Medauroidea extradentata | reverse complement strand
AGGGTGGGGGAATTCATTCCAAGATGGTGAATGGTTTAAAAATAATTTTTTAGATTTTTTTTTGATTTTGAAAATTTTTGGAAATTTTTGAAAATGATGTAATACAAGATGGCGGCCGGAAACAAGATGGCCGCCGGAAACAAGATGGCCGCCGGAAACAAGATGGCGGACGCGGCACCACACCCGCAACCCGCTGCCCCAGAAGGAACCAAACCTATCTACTAGTACCTTAAAAATATTTTACTGAAATTTTTAAACAGATTTGATTAATTGACGGAAACAATTTTCAGTTCAAATTTGTATAATTTTTGCACGGACTGTTACACTGTGTGAACTACCACTACTCAATAATAATTCAGACCTTGACGAGCCAGGAGTGCTGCGGTCCGGCCTGAAAGAGTATCTCACGTCCTCCGGCACCGCACGCCTCCAGGTTGATGAAGGCCTTGACCGTCTGCGCCCACTTGTGCTGAGTTATGAAGCCATGCGACGCCTACAGCACACACGTTAAATGCACAACACCACTAGCTTAACATAGTGATAGCTAATTTCTTTACACTGCATGCCAGATTAGATGGCGAGTGGTAGCTACTGAGTGAAGGGCACATTCAAGGAATTCAAGCAGCAAGCCGCTTCAATTACACCTACTAACCTATAAATACCGGAATGAAATCAACCTATGTAAATTAGCCCTTCGAATTTAAAACTGTATTATAAGCAACACATTCCAGCTCGTTACCTGCCAACTTACAAGGTGCGTGCTGTACCTTTATACCTAAACACAGATAACTGAAAAAGTGATAAACCACCACGTGTTGCCGCCTTAGGTAAGGTCTCTTTAGTGGATGGAAAAAGGCTGGGGTGATGGTTGGACCGGCTGCACGAATGTGAGACATGCCTGACGACCATCCAGTCTGAATAATGGATGAGCTGAGGTGAGATGAATGTGGAGCAGCGACGGAATGAGAAAGGCAGGGAAAACTAGAGTTCCCCGAGCAAACCCGTCAGCCAACAACTATGTTCGCTACATTTTCCATGTGCGAAAAATCTGAGACCGAATCCACTGGGGATTGAACCCAGATCGCCTAGGTGGGAGGCGAAAAGCCTGACCTCTCGACAAACGTGGCCCCTGCGCTACACACACTTAAAACTGCATTTCAAAAATTTCAAGTATCCAAATTCTATATTTAACACAGCTTTCACAAAAAACGATTTAACTTACAAGAATGAACTTCTTGCACACTTAAATAATGAATCTACCTTCAAAGGTGTCTCCTCTGCCCCATTAAAAAGGAATATCACATCATTTGGCAATGGAGTGCTTCGTCGAGAGAGAACTCGCAGAACTTCAAGCATGACTACGCAGTTCAGTCCATCATCGCTGGCACCTTGCAAGCACATACAATAACACAATGGTAAATACAAACAATAAAATATACAAAAATTTCTTACTGTTTTGATATAAGGTTGTCATATTACGACCTAACTGATAGTTCAGTTTTGAAATTGTAATTTTTCAGGAATATTGGAGTTCCGAAGTACCTGAGGCACACTTCCTTATTGAAGATGTAAACAAAGAAATGGTGGGAAATGGCTAATAGGCTACTGATTATTAGAACATGTAGACAGGGATGCACAATAACTTGCAGGTGGAGAACACAAAAAAACAGTTAAACAACACATTATTGAAGAGAGAGGTAGCAGGGGACGGCTCATGTTTCACGAGAGACCAAAGGCGCATGAAGGTGACTTCAGAGAAGATCTAAGTGAGCTGTTTCATGCGACACTATGACCACAGCAGCCAGCAACTAACTCTGAACTTAATACTGCTTGCAGCTAGAGACACCAACTAGAGCCACCCACTTATCAACATTGGCTTCAGAGAACTACGAGACAGCCACAGGTACCCTCTTGCTGTAGGACAATACTGAGAAGTGACTGCACGACATTACCCATTTCTCTCCCGGAGGCTATGAAGACTTTAAGAATGTTGTCATAATCTTTACTTTCATAGCAGGGAGCACATCCACCATCGCATCTCTACCTCATCCCAAGGACTAGGTCATTCCATATGAAATCAGCAATTTTTATATATATATATATATATATATATATTTTTTTTTTATTAGTTACTTAACTATTTTGAATTTTTTAAATATATAATTTAACTATTGTTACAGTCATCATTCAATATTCAAAATCATATCTGTTAAATTTTCATCTTTCACTGTACGCCTACTGGATTTAGGCCATTTCACGTAGTGAGCCACGTACTGGAATCAGTTGTTGCAAACATTCACGAAAAATCTATATTTCACTTCCAAATTACAGGTATTAAGTTTCTGGTTCAACAAATATGCAAATAAGGTTCAAACCTAAACACACTAAACATTTACTAACTTACAAGGGCTTAAATTTTGGGCATCAGAAGATAACTTTTTTTGTATTTTGAAATTTTGTTTTTCTATATTGGCGAAGAAATGCTGTGGTTTGAGAGTGTGAGGTCAAAGATCAGTTTCTAGAGTTCAAATAAAGAACTATTCCCTTTATAAGCTTCAGTAGGAAAAAAATCTGAGCTTCAAACTGGTTCAAAAGTTATAAGTTTAGAACTCAAATACCTTCACAAAAATAAGAAGCTTAAAAAGAAAAATTTTTTATATCCTGTATCTTGCACAGGACTTTGAACTATAAACATTTATATATTTTACTACGTAGTAATTTTAGAAATACTCGTGTCACTCAATTTGTAATTTTTTTTACACTTCGGCCTAATGCAAACAAAGTATCAATATTAAAAAAGTAGCAGATATGAAAAAGTTACTTAACAAAGAAGATCTTTTTTTTAATATGTGAATCTTTAGTTAATTATTTTTAAATGGTAAGTTATTACATAATCACATTTTAGTATCATGCTTAAATGTGACACTTTGCAACTCACCCCAAAACAGATCCAAGAAGACCATATTTGCACACATTCTTTCCAGTAACACATCAATTAACAGGCTGGGTAAGAACATGCCTTAACATTTTTTGAAGACCATACTTTTGTCTTACCTGGACTCTTAGGAACTGTGTCAAAGTGGCAGTTGACCAACACACTGCTGGTCGAGTTCGTAGCCGAGTACAAGTGCACCACGATGTTCTGTACTTCAGAATAAGAGTTCATGAAGGTCAAGTGGTAGGCCCCGGTCGTCTTCTGATTATCTATTGAGATGTGTTGGTTGGGGTGGGCCTGCTGGATGATAAAGTTCACTTCCCTCGACAAGAAGTCCACTGCTAACACTTCATTCTCGTAGCTCCCGGTTGGCTTCGGCCCGAAACTGGTGAGCTGCAGGAGATGGTTCCACGCTCTCTCCGTTATGAACCTCCCGGGGTTCGTCGCTTCGTCCTTCAAGGTCAAGGGTACCGGGAGACTTCTGCTGAGCATGCCGACCATGCCGTACGTGCCCAGTGTCGACACGAACACTACAATTATTGAGTATGCAGGCAGAATGCCTTGCACCTTCATATGTTTATTGTAGCCTCTGTCCCACGTCTCCCGAACTGCACCTCCAGGCTCTTCCAGTCGCACGCGATGGCGGACGTTGGAACCTCCCTGGATGAAAGACATGCCACGTCACTGCCTCATCATACTGTACCTAGTGCTATCACAAACTAATTTTTTTCAGGTTAACTTGAGCAGTAATTAATGATGAAGAACGAAAGCAGATGCAACCCTAAGAAACACCACGTGATATGGGCCATCATTGAAAAACATATTTCCTGTGTGTCATTTGCTAAAAACCAGTCGCAAGTTGAGGAAAATAACTATACAACAAAAATTTTAATATGCAGTGCCGGTAATCAATTTGACCTACGGGATTTGTTGAAAAGTTTAAATAGTAATTTATTAGTATGTGAAACCAGACTGCAAATATTTCAAAAATGAATGCTTATTTAAGAATGTAATAACCTGCTAACTAAGAGCTCCAGTACAGACGTCAGGTACAGTAGTTACAAGATGGTAAACTTGCACAGACTTAGGATTGCATCAAATTTAGAAATGGATTGGGCAATAGCAGGTATACTCCATTTCATATAAGCTCGGATAAATCTGACAGCAACTTATGGGCAATAATTTTTTAGTATTTAGTAATTTGCTGCTAAATGCCAGACATTTTTTGCTCTAAAATGAACCTGAAATGTCCATTTCAGCATTTATACTGCAAAGTTTGTCCTGTGTAATGACAAAAATAACAAAATATTACAAATTATTGCCCATAAGTTGCTGTCAGATTTATCCAAACTTATATGAAATGGAGTATAGGAAATCTATCAGTAGGCTAACTAATGACTTATTACATATGTGCTAACGGCAGCAGTTGGCTAGATCTGATCACGTCCTCCCACCAAGATAATCCTGGTTCGATTCTTGGCGGGGTTCAAATGCGTGCTAAAATTAGACAAAATACATTATACAAATTACTCAAATTGACGGTTCATCATCCCCAACAGCATGGATTTATATGGCGTACTGATTTGATAACATCAAAAAATAAATAACCTCAGAACATAAATTTGTCAGTTACAGTAGTGAAAAACCAGGACTTTAATTTGGAGGATGAGAGTGAAGACAATTCTAAGGTATTGTTCTAACACGTCAGCTTCAGGAAATATAATTGTGGGCACTGCCTACCTTGAAGCCCTGGCATGAGCAAGGAAACAGATGCATGTGTTAAATAATTAGTTGGGAATTACTATCTACAGAATCTACAAAGGCCCATATGTCTCCAGTGACTTGTTTTTTTCACCTTTGCGGGACTCACATTGCTATACGATTCTTTTAATTCCCAGAAAACTGTACAGGAAAATGAAAATTTTCACCATCAAAAAACACTTGAAAAATCATCTCATTACAAGTTTCTTCTATTTTTATACCAGTTGCAATTTTTTCCTCTTCTCAAGGCAGAAAATGGTTTATGTACAAAAAGGACATGCCTACCATTACAAATATTTCATAACATAATTTATGTATGTATTCCCATAATCCTGTTCATGGCATGGTTCACAGGCAAGCAGTGCATTTAAGGCTGGTCCAGCTGGTTTTGCAATAATTAAATATTTAAGCTTAAACAAACGCAGATATCACAAATCTGTTTGGCAATTTTATTTAAAATGGTATGGCAGCTAATTTTTTTCAAGACAAGAAAATATACGGTTTCAACTGATAAGGCACTCAACAGAAATTTTATTAAATACATTATTAAATAAATCATTTTATTTCCTGTCTTAAAATTAGCCAGCATAGTAAAAAGTATGTTGAACAAAACTGCCGGATATATTTTGATACCTGCTGTAGTTTAGGCTTCAGAGTCCTGTCTACCTCGGAGTTGTGGCGGTGGCAGGGATAGGGGATTACATGTTAAATTATTTTCTGTGTGGCTCAGTCAATTTTTGTGATATCACTTCTGGACAAAACCATGTTCTGCATCGGGAAAAGGAAAATATTGTTAAATGAACAAAATTGCAGGAAAAATTGTGAACAGATGTTTTAGAGAGTTTACATTGAGTAACAATGCTTGTTTACTCACAGTTTTCAGGTTCTTGAACAAAACTACCTAAAAGATCCTTTAGCAACGTGTGTGACATTGAGGTGAATAAAAAAGTCAGCGGTGGCATATATGTAGCTTCAACAAGTACTAGGCCGCATTGAAAGTAATGACAGCACCCTTAAAAAAAAATATTATTTCAAAAACAGTAGAAACGTGGGGGCATGGCAATTTAAGTCCAACTGAACTCATACATAAATGGTTCTACGTGGCAGAGATTTATAGTATGCCAGGGAGTGTTTATACCTGCATTTCTCACAGACTGCTTGTTCCACACAGTAATGTTTTTAATTTTCAGATGTTTGGCAAGAACGAATAAGATTTCTTCTGTCCTACTTCACATTGCAAGATAGAAAGTTATCTCTCTTATCTCTCAATGAGATAAGAGACAATTGTGACACAGGAACGGAGACAACTTCCTTTCACTAACAGATGCAAGAGAAGAATTTTGGGCCACGGCATACCAACTGGAATTAAGAATGGCTACGAGCCACATCACCATGGAGGCAGACATTCCATCAGAATACCTCCCAAGAAATTGATGGTGACTGTCACAGATGACATGAGGAGCAATATTGTGTGTCACTCCATTCCACAATGCTGAACAATGACAGCAAATTACTACAGGAACTTCCTGGTGAGACACGTACAATATAGCATAAGGGTGAATCGTCTCAACCTGTCGGACACTACAATCACTCTCCACAATAATTTACAACCATTTAAAGCACAGTGTGTTTGGACGCTACTGCAGAGCTGAGAATGTTTACTGTACCTACCATGCTCTCCATGTGACTTCATCGTATTACACAAGGTAACGAAACCACTACGAAGTAGGCAGTTCGCGACAAGTGAGGACATCATAAATGATGGGCAGCAACTGATGACCATATTCCCACACGGGAAAGCTAATTGTTATACAGATGTATATAGTAGCTCCCATATTGTTGGCAACATATTGTGAACGCTGCGGGCCTTTAAAATGGGTAGTATATGTGGGCTGCTATTAAGTATATGAAACCGGTACATCTGTGAAACACAATGTTGTTACTTTGTTCAATGTCTGTACACACACACTGTACTGACATCTATTTTTCATTATCTACACACCCTGGTATTCTCACATTACAAAACTGTTACCACGTCTTATGCCCCGCTTCAGTCATTGTAGGCCTTTAAAAATAATAACTATTAAAAATACATAGGTAGGCTACACAATAAAACTACCAACTAATATTTCATGTAAACATAAACTCTCAGCTAATAAAACTGTAAAATATAATACATATAAGTTAAATGTAAACAGTATCGTAATAGAGTGTCAGCAAGAGGACTTTGTTATTTACATAACCGCCTTTTAACGCCTTGCCAAGTATGTTACGCTAATTATCTGTACCTAGTTAAGTTATGCCGAGTACCAGTTGTGAACTTCATCTTAATATCCTATTTAATTTCTTATGCTATGTATTTATTTGCACTGTACACTCGGGGTCTACGGCATGCTCACTCAATAAATAAATGTAAACTGTGAACGGGGCTTCAAAGTTGCACACACAACAAATTCTCTGCAGACAGCTCACAATTTGGTAAATTTTTATGGATTACGGGTACACTGGTAAATAGTCTGGTCACGAAAAAGTGATAGTTTTTTAAATCAATCTTTAAAAAAGACACAGGCTAACAGCAGTGATACATCAAAAATTTCAAAAACTCTGGTTTGTTTAATCCCAGCAAAGCTATCTGTGAATTACAGAAAGTAATTCCAAGTTACGACTTATTAAGAACAAAGAGCTGTGTGTACTAGTACATAAGTGTTACGCTGTGTCTCACAAAGCCCAGAGAGCACTCTCTCGCACCCTCTTGACGTCAAAGAGTGTACTCTCTGCTATCCCAAATTCAAGGGAGAGTGGGCCAGAGTGAGTGACGATGCTCCCTCTCGCCCACTCTGCGGGAAGACATCTTTGTTTTCCTTCAAATTCAAACCATAACCTAAAAGTGGAACTGGTAAACGTGGAAAACATTTACTGTGAGTTTTCTGCACTAATTTATTTTCTCAGCTTTCCTTTTAGCACACTAGGTTGCAGTGCTTTGAGGGTGCATCCGAGGGTGGCTGTCTCAATTTAAATGAAGAGTGAACCAGACTGGGCGAGAGTGAACACAGTCTTTATTGAAGACCTGGCCATATAATTTCATGCATTACCGGTTATAAATTATAATTTTTTTGTTACCGCGTAAGGATTGTGTCGAGCATATGGCAATGCAACTAGATTTATTTTAGTAGTTTTCACGGCAAATATGTTTCAGCTTTGTTTCATATCAAGTACGTAAACATAACATACCATTTTACCAACGACAGTTCAATTTTATTCTGGATGTCTTTGAAGCCAGCGCCAGCGGTAACATCGGAAACCACTTATAAACACTTTAACAGGCCGATAAACTATTTATCGGTACTTTACGAAGTGAAGAAAATGCTACCAAAGGTATCTCGTTACATCTTTGATCACATTAATTCAAAGGTAAACTCATCTGACCGCAAATGTAAACAAACAAGGCCTTCCATAGGAAAAATAATACTATGGTATCTCCTTTTCTAGCGATTGTGACGCCTTGCGACTGGTCATGAACTAATAGCAGCCAAAGATAATTTACCTAACATATAGATGAGCAACCATGGAGGCGTTTACAGAAAGTGCGATTATCAGCCCATGTTGAATACATTTAGTATCTCATTCTGTTTTATTTTGTACTGCTAACATATTTGGAGTTTATTTTTAGAAACTATGTTTGACTTTGTTTAAATTTATTCTACTAAACTACAAGATAATGAAGTAACTAATTTATACATTTACCGTACATTAAAAAAAAAACATGTACTTCGAGTGTTTTTTGTGTCCTCTTTTTAAATGCTTTGAACAAGTATGTGTCCTCTTTCTGGGTCACACTGATGTGGTTACCCTAGAGAGAGAGAGAGAGAGAGAGAGAGTTGTTAAAAGTTATGTTAAGAATTATTACTACACAATATTTCACACAGTAGTATATTTCCCTTCACTTGCTCCAATAAACTACGTATTGTACTTTAAACTCCTAATTCTCATGTTACATCTAAACATTGGCCTCTATAAAGAAGCCACATACAAATAACCTTATTTTTTGTAAATCACATGTTCATTAAGGTGGTAGTTCTCGACATCAGAGACATGCTACATAAAAATAAAGTATTCAATTGCAGTACCTTGGCTGGCATACATTAATAAGCTTAATAAAAACATTGAACAGTAATGTATGAAACTATTGCTTACCAAATTTCATAATATATTTATGTTTACATCCACACAGTAATGTTAAGATGACACAATAATTTACTGCTATAAGATTATTGTAATATCTTTTATATAAGTACTTATTGAATCAGTACTTACAGGTGGGAGAACACAAAAAAACAGATGGACAACACATTTTTAGCGCGATTGTGACGTTCTGCTGGCTAGGCCAGCTTCCTCGGGCTGCGAGTGATTGCACACTGCAGCATGGTAGATGGTTAGCGATGGTTGGTAACTAGCACACATAGCGGCCGAGGGACGAACTAGGGTGTGGTGGGAAATTTTAAAGTTATTGTATGTTAAGGACTGATGGTTGTGTGGGTTTTGTGATATACTGATTAGCTAGTTCCCAGCGCCTACACGATTGTCTGAAGTTTGTAAGGTTCTCAACACACGGGTGTTGTTTGTAACAGGCATCAAAAGAGAGTTTGTGGGAGACCGCATGTGCAGCAACTGGTTTACCTTGCAGGGTTTAGGCTGGATTTGACTATTGCTTGTTTGTACTGTCCCTGTGGCCATTCATCCTCTGTCTTATTGTATTTTTGATGATTCCAATGAATTCAGCATCCCACCGTGCACTGTAGTTTGGTAGATATGTTTTGTCCCCAGATGTAATTGACTTGCATTTTGTCAAAAAACTGTATATACCAACTACAGTGCACACGGTGAGATGATGAATACATTTGCCTCACTTCAGACATATTAAGACAGAGGCAACAGAATCGATACCAAACAATCAATAGCCATTTCCTGCATAAACCTTTAATATAAACCAGCTGCTGCATGTACAGCCTCTCACAAACTCTCTGTTCAACACTATAGTGGTGAGAGCCTTACCACCTTATACAATAGTGAAGAAATGAGGCACTGGAAATTAGCCCATCAGTATATCACAAAATTCAGACAACCACCAGGCTTTAAAATACAATAACTTTAATTTTTCCCGCCACACCCTAGTTCGTCCCTCGGACACCAATTCACTTTCTTTCCAATACACGTTAACTGCCACTGTCCTTGTCTGGAAATGCAAACCAAGCCAGCTGAGGTTAAAACTTTTAAAAGAAAACAATGTTCAAAGAGTGTTATCTCAAGGGAAAATATTGTTCTAAAACATGTATACAGAGATGTACAAGAACTTACAGAATCAGTTCTTACAGGACAACAGTCATCCTCAACAAGACAGACTACGTCACAGAAGCCGAGGAACAACTAAGTGACCATCTTACCGACTCCTCCAAGTAGACTCTACCTCCATATTCTGCAAACAGATAGGGTCTAAACCAATTCCTAACCCCTCCAAGGCCTCTCACTCAAACCCATCAAACTGCTGACTCCAGAAACACCAGCCACACCTGCCCTATACCTACTGCCGAAGATCCACAAACAGCAACGGCTACCCCCAGGACACCCTATTATATAAGAATGTCGTTGCTCTACTGAGAGAATCTCAGAATTCGTAGATGCACTCCTCCAACCCTAGGTTTGACAGCTCCCATCGTACATGAGGGACACAGTTCACTTTCTGGAACGGGTAAAGAACCTAGACACCAGCCCACAAGAAGCCTACCTGGTGACAATAGACGTTTCCCTGTACACCAATATCCCGCATTGGACTGTCTGCAATTGAATACTACCTGAACCAGAGGCCCCCAACAGCCAACCATCTACAGCATTCTTGGTAAAACTAACCAGATTCACACTGACCAACAATAACTTTAGATTTCAAGACCAACAGTTCACGCAGATTAAGGCGACAACCGTGGGCACGTGTATGGCCTCCTCCTACGCTAACTTATTCATGGGAAAGTTGGAACAAAATTTTCTAAATCACCAGCAAATACAGCCATACTTCTGTATCCGGTTCATTGATGACATATTTATGGTCTGGACTTCCACAGAGGAATGTCTCATCGATTTCCTCAAAACTTGAACTTCCATGGTGCCCTGAAATTTACCTGGAACTATTCAAGCACACAATCTTTCTGGATGTTAAGTTAACTCTACAAAATGGTAAAATTGAAACTACTGTGCACACCAAATCGACCAACATGTTCAATACCTTCATTCTGACAACTACCCCCTTTCCTTTTTTTTTCTGCAAACAATCACTTCCTCACAGTCAAGCAACCAGAGCCAAACACATATGTTCAACCGAAGACTATCTGAATACACAGCGTGAACAAACAGCCACAGCATCGATAGACACAGGCAACCCTAAACCCATGGGCGTCACGAAGGTGGGGGGGGGGGCAAGGGAGGCAGTTGCCCCCCCCCCTGGAACTTGGTGACCCTAACAAAAAAAAAAGGTCACTAATTGTGTCAGGCACTGTGAAAATGTCTTAATTTGCGTCAAAAGCTGCAAAACAGTGGCCTGTCTCGTCAGACGCTACAAAAAGTATGTTTTTGCTTATAATAGATTAGTTTTATGATAGCTAAACTTAAAATTCTAAATCTTTGTCCCCCCTTGAAATAATTCCTGGTGACGCCCATGCCCAAACCCCTTGTTGACAGTCAGATTCAGCGAGCCATCTCTAACAAGTGAACAACATTAACCAAACCACGTGTCCCCCAAAGTTTTGAAAACAATGTTCTGTTAAAGAGTCCTACACAGCGTGCACTACATTCCGCAGATGAAGTACGGAAACAGGCAGGCAATAATATATAAGACTGGCTTGTGTGTTGACAACTTGTCACCTTTATGCACGGGGTCCGAAAAAGGTATGGAGTGTTTTAGTCGGGTTTTGCTATGGGACGTTTACGTAAATTGCATGCTTCTAAATTTCTGGTTTACAAATCCAGTTGGTATTTCATACGTGACAAAAGTCCGAAAATAATGTTTTTAGACATTTTGAGTTGCCACAAAATTTTTTTGTAAAGAACGATGTCTCGAAAAAAATAGAGAAACATGGTTTTAAGTTTTTTTTTTCATAGATAAATATATAACGTACTAGTAGAAATATTTATTTCTACAAACATGCTGCAAACATTATCATGCACCAGCTATATAGGGTTCTTAACCCATATACTGACTGTAATGTTCTGTAATGAAAGTTTGATAAATAAGATACAGGCTCTCTATAGTCAGCAGTTTTCATCATCCCATACCTTAATACCAGCATTACACCCACAAAAGTTAGTTATGCCTCTAGTGTCAAGCTATATGTTGTGCCCAGTAAATGATTTCGGGACTAAATTAACTTTATAAATGCACTTGTATTATTTATTTGACTCTATGTGTTATTAACATTTTTAGCATGAAAAATACAACATTCAAAAATAAGAAAAATTGGTAGGTAGGGGCTCAAATATTGCGTTAAGTTTTACAAATTAAGGAAGGTCCAAAGTACGTAACTGGCTGTTCTAAAAGAACAATTTTCGCCATTGTAAAAAATTGCAACATTGCATCTTAACTACACCTGCTGCAGATTAACTGAATAGAACAGGCGAAGAAACAGAATTTATGTAAATAAATTTAAGGCCAAGATCTAACATTTCTACTAATTTTTATATAATTATTTTAAAATCGTAAATTAGAGGATATATCACAAGCATGTCTTACAATTATCTCAAAAACAGGTTTTACTGTGTCTAATTTTTTTTTAAATTATTAAAATCTTGTGAACTCTTCGCTGTGTCATTGGCCTTGGCTGGTAACCGTTATTAAGTTTGACTGATATCTGTGTTTGAATTGAAATAAAGCCCACTAATTAGTATTAGTATGTACCTGCGACCACAGTGTTATAATGGCAAGACCACTCGCCTTCCACCATGGCGATCCAGGCTCGATTCCCGGGAGAGTTAGTTTCAGATTTGTCGCATGTAGGCAACGTAGCAGAACTTCTATTGGCCAGCCGGTCTGCTCGGGGCACTCCCGCTTTCCCCACACTGTGCATTCCGTCGCTTCTCCATTGTACGGCCCCACTCTCATTACATTCCTTGGTGTTAGCAGGATGTCCACTGGCACCCAACTTTCGGGTACCCTTCCCATACATATGTATCTTAAAGGTAAATTGAAAATAATAATTTAATCCACGCACTTCTCTCGTCGTAACAGTGATTTATCAAAGTGAATTAACAGTAAGAGAAACTATGCAAAACGTAGTTCAGTAAAGATAAAATTACATTTATCAAACTCATATTATGGCTTATTCATTTTCATATCGTAGGTAAGTTACGTAAGGTAACCTCGTGTCTGTCACCTTTAATACAATTAAACAGAATTCTGATTTGACATATTTGTAAAGATGGTGAAATTTCGCGAATTCAATGACCAGCATGCCAGAATCAAATATCCTATCCATACTCAAGCCCAGTCTATTCGTCCATTGTCTGTTGTTCCATTGAGTAGCAGCTAGTGGACAAATTGTCGGGACTTCAGTTTGTATAGAATATTTGATTCTAACATGCAGGTCATTGAATTCGCGAAATTTCCTCATCTCTAAATATTTGCATTGGGAAAATTTTGTGCTCTGTTCATACAACCCTGCGAGTGTATTTCAAGCATTGCAAGGTCACAGCGTCATCACGTTTCACTAAAATGTTACTAGAGTGTAGTGGCAGGAACGCTGCTACTCTGCCCGGCCAACGAGGACTGCGCCATCTAACAGTTAAGGGGCCCGCCTCGTGGCACATGTGTTTGTGTGAGTGAGGTATGGTGCTAAGGGCGACGTTGTATGGGCCATACAACGGTGCGTCGCCTCTACGCGTAAGGCGTGCAGTCTTAGCGAAAAAACAAATTTTATTATTGGACTTTAAGTAGTGACCCTGTTGTTTTATTTACGAATTCACTTTACTAAAGTCCAATGGACTGCCCTTAAGTGGTTTCACATGTATCACGTTAGTATATTTTCCGCTATAGCAGCCTGGAAATCCCGTTTTAACCCATTTTGACGTGCCCTAAAAAGGGGATTTCTAATACGTACTTAAGGGCAGTCGTCTGAAGTCTGAAGACAAACGGCGTGAACACACTTGTATTAGTTTCGGTGTAAAACGTTTTCTTCAAACTCGCTGCAGTGTGATTTTATGGCAACGAGGCGGGCCCCTTAACTGCGACTGCTGTTTGGCACAGCGAGTCTTAAGCCCGGTACGCACTAGTCATAATTCAGTACAGAATTCCGTATTAAATTCATCACAAGTAGCACTGCGACAGAGTGTACCGCAGCTACGCTGGTTCTACACAGAATTCCCTACTTACTTTCACAGATAGAGCCCGTCCTATTTGTCCTCGCAGTGTATGTTCACACGCTTGCACAAATGCACAGTTTCAGCCACCGCGCCGTTGCGACGAGCCTGCGAAGTACACAAGTAGAGTTGCCAATAGCATTTGAATACAAATAAAATTCTGGTTTCCTACTGAACAAAAGACCATCGAAGTTTACAAAACCCAAATAATACAAGATTGTTTCACCTATTTCGCAATTACACATATGTCTTGTATTGTGAAATAGTTTTCGGGAATTTTACAATTACGCTTAATGGAATATAGCAACCAACATCACAAATATATTTTTCTTCCTTATTTACTGAAACATGTTAGTAAAAAAGGTATTGTGTACACAACACAGAAGTTTTGCTACGTAATTCTGGCATGAAATTGAAATCGAAATTTATAAACATATTTTAGTAAGTAATTGAGAAGAGAATTAAGGATAGTGTGTACCGGGCTATACACCTGCCTTCAACTCTGCACTGCTTGTTCCGGCTTTCAAACCAACCCCCGGGCTAAAACTAATCTTCATACAATATGTAGGCTTATTTTAACTTTCGCCATCATAACCTTGTGTTCGAGAAAACACTCACACCTGACTTAGCAAACCTAAGGCCGGTATTACGATGCGTGTACGTTTACGTATCACTTACCACTTTAGCAAGTTTACGTAATACGTAATCATATGAGGTGCCATATTACGATCCTTCACGTAAGCTGCAAGCAGGCAATAAAAAACGACGTGGGAGAACCTTGAAATTAACAGTCGACATTAACTCCTCCGAAATGCGATTGGCCCAGGCGGTCACGTGGTATAGCTTCACGTATCACTTTAACTTAAAAGCTTGACACCGACAAGCTTTTTGTTACGAGGAAGTGAACGTAAGTATAAAGTGGCGCGATCGTGATAGGCCCCGTTCAAGTACGTTTGTCAAGATGTTTATGTTTACGTGAAAGATAAAGTAAATTGAACGTGAAGGTATCGTAATCCCGACCTAACTCAGCACGTTAAATTTCATAAATGCTTCATACGACCAAATTTTTTTCCAACACAGCGCGCTGCGAGGCAGGAAGGCAGAAAATTTAAAGTCGTTAGGAAATATGACTATTTTTACAGCAGAGGTACTGAGATATGAACTTATCTGCCCGGAAAACGAACCTCCATGACGGTATTGTAAGCGCGACGAGCAGTCGGCCGGAAAATTAAAACTTGTGCAACATACGAGCGCATTCAGAACTCAGCTTGCGTGACGAAACGGAAAACTAGGTTGGCGATCGTGGAACATGAATGGAAGAAGAGACAGGAAAATAAATTTGTCCATAATCACTTGCAAAAAGCCAGTCTGGTTTACACATATTTTTTCCAGCACGGTTTGAAACATAACGTTACTAAACGTCAACAAGTAAATATTTCACTTCGCAATAAATAATGCTTGTCCCAATATTTTTCACGTCTTAGTAACTCAAGGAACATTGGGAAATTTACATCATGTTTCAGGGGAACAATTAAAAAAAAACTAAACGAAGTCATAAAATTGCTGTACAGGAGGACGACAAACAAACACAAAATACTGCATGACGTCACATTACGTGCGCAATGTGGCAACACTGCACGGAGAAAGCGCCTCTTGCGATTCACCTACGGGTATAATTTTATGTACGTTATGTGAAATTATCATATTTTGACTGCTCGGGATTTCAACCTGCGCTTCTAATTTGCTGGTCAGTACAGTACTAAGGTACCTGTATCGAATATGGCCCAGTTTTCAATATTGCCCACTAGTCATTGTGTGGTAATGCCGAGATATATGTGGGATCTATACACAATTGTCTCCAGTATGAACATGCAGCATCCACATATATCTGTCTTACATCATCCATGTGTGTTATTAATAATAAAATTAATGACTAAGGCTGCGGTCACACTGCATACAGAACTACTTCACTTAGACCACGGCCGTAGAGGAACAGGTCTGGACACTCGCCTGGATATTTGACCCCCTTTTTGTTTGGCTGTAGTTCACCAAGTTACCGAGAATATTGTGTTTTATTGGCGCTGATGTTAGGGCTGTCGGACTAAACTCCGCCCACTTCCTTTCCGCTAAGATAAACAATTTATCAAAACGTATTTTTTATCAATTTACGAAATACTTTCTTCGCTCACAAATTTAAGAAAAGGCTCCAGCAATCTTTATTTACTTTATAAATTTAACAATAGATAAAAGTGGGCGGAGTTTGAGTCCGACCGCCCGGAAAACAGCGCCAAAAAGTACGATATTCTCGGTAACTTGACGAACTACAGCCAAACAACAAGGGGGTCAAGCAAAATACATTGTTAGATAGGCAGTGTCCAGACCTGTTCTTCTACGACCGTGACTTAGACATGTTCAGTTTTATGCAGCAGTTACATGACCTACGAACTACTTCAAAGTAAACTGGTTTCATACGTAGTTTTGAACGATATATCTTCTATGCTTCTCTCCTATTGACTGCATGGAGTAACGATCTGTGTAACAAATATGAATACTTTTTGGCCCGACGTTTTGCACTCGTTAAATTAAATGAACTTTTAGGCATCAAATAATTATATCCACTTTAAACACAGCAGCATTATTTCAGGTAGATGCGATATGATAATTAAAAAGTCATGAATTTTGAGTTCAGAAGTGATAATAATTAAGTACGTTCCATTTCAGGTTCCAAGTTTGTTAAGGTTAGGAAGTTTATTGAGTTTACAGTCGTGTAACCTCGCAAACGTGATTAAGCTTTAAACACGATCAAGCATGGCTGCCGAGTGTATTTAACTGAACAGGTTTAAGACTTGTAGTGTGACTGCGGCCTTAGGCACACATGATTTGTGAACCTTAAGTGGGCCATATTCGGTACAGGTTCCCTAGTAAGATAAGTAAGAGATCTGTGGTGTGCAAGAGGGGCCTAACTGCAATGCTGTGTTGCCACACTGCGCATGTAAAATGTCGTCGTATAACATTTGACCATTTAGGCCCGTAATTATGAACGCCTTTCGAAGTACAACCAATCTCCCTCCGCCCTAATCTGGAGTTTTGCACATTATAGAACTCTTTCAGAGAGCGGCGGATAGCCGACGAACAACCATTCGCCACCAAGTTTCCACTTTTTGGGAGATTGCAGGTGAATGACGGCCAGACCTCATTCGGCGAATCACCAGCTGTTCTGTAGAGACCAGTTATGAAAAATGGGGAGGAATTTTAACGTATTCGTGCGGCACATGGATGAAGTTGTCAACTATTGTGAATAAATAGATGACCAAAGACATGCGTGACTACCCAAAATATATATTAGGGACATGGAAGATCCCTTTTCAACTGCAGTTCATCTCTGCGCGATACATCGCAAGCATTACATTCTGCTGTGATTTTCTTCCACATTTCCTTTTGTTGTAGTTGGACACGGAGTCAGTTTTCTTATTTGTAGTTATGTTTTTGTATTTTTTACCAGGTCAAAAAAAATTGCTTTTTCGTTAGGAGTGTATCGCACTGTCGAATTGTTACCTTCCATAGTCAAACTTTTCCGCGGCTTCCTTCAATCACTTCGAATATCTCACGTGTGTCCCACTACAAAGGCAACAAAATAGTTTACAGACAAGGAAAACAAAATCGAAACGATTTTATTTTTAAAGTTAGGTGTGTTCATAACAGTGGTCTTTGAGCACTTGAGTCTATGTTCGCTGCTAAAAATGAGGTTGTGTTGCCAAATTTTATGAAGGAAAATCATCCAACTCCCTTTCAGCCGGCGATCTCTTGGCGTTCCATCGGCAGACAACTATAGTGTAGGAAGGGTGGAAGTGAACTGCTGCGCGAATAAAGGCCAGGGGCTTGCCAGCAAGCCTTCGGAGGACGTTGATAACACCTTATTTTTATATGCACGGCCCTTACATTTTCGTCTCCAAGTTAGCCCAGGATTCGCGCAGTGAGATTGTTAGGCCTATGTGAATATTTATGGACAACCCGTATACATGTATCGAACATATTTATGTAACAAATCTAACAATTAAGCCACATTATAATAGAATTATTAACAATCAGAGAAAACAAAATGTATTTACAACGCTAATAAAATTTACACAAAACTTTCTTTACATTAAAAAAAATTATGAAAATTGAATGTCGAAGTATTATTGTAACTTATTAAATAATATGTGTGTTTATATCACAGTTTTATTTAGTATAATATGTATTAAATCGTTTAAATAATATGTATTATACATAGAGTATTTCACCTGCACATATCAGTGTTTACATATATACATAACTTATACTGTACATGTAAGTTCAAATATAATTATAGCTTTACATATTCTATTATAACGAGTTGGAAAATTGGCCATGAATTTTTATGTTGTACAAGAACTACAAATATATCAAATTAAGAATAAATCTCGGATGTATATAATAAACTAAGACTTAAAGCATAATTTGAAAATGTAGAAGCATATTTACATACGTATAAATGAAATATCTTACCAAACATTGTTTAGGTATCCATGAGAATGTCAAATATGGTAAAATCCGTTCATAAGATCAGATCTGAAGGGGGCCTCATGCCGCGCACTTCAAATGAGTTGCAATATGTTCGTTAATACATTATTTGACAAGACAATTCCCCAAGGCCATTGTGCCAACGTACGAAAATAAAATACACCTCGGACAAGGACGGGATATTATTGTTTCTAAGCCCTGCGACATAGTCAAAATATCCGTTTTCAGACTGCCGTCATTCAAAATGTACTAAATGGACGAGAAACTCTGATAGAAACGTGCGCAGAACTTAACTTCAGATTTCCCACGAATATTATTATATGATTTCAGCTAAAAGTCTTATAGTAAACATGGGTCGGAAGGAATATTGCACACTAGTTTAGAAGTAGACTCGTTTTTAGCCATGTTGGAGGGCTTAGCAGCAATGTTTTACTGAACATACAAACAATGAAATTCCGTCCTTTTCCGAAGCATGTTTTCATTTCGTACATCTGCACAATGGACATACGAGTAATAGTTTCGTAAAAATAACGTGTTTCTCTGTACATTACAACGCAGTTGCAGCTCTTAATAGGCGGCACCTTTAAGGTTCTACCTTCAGATCTCAAACTTGCAGGGTCGCAGTATACGTATTCTCATTGGCCCAGTCAAATGAGCAACACATCTCCGCAAAGGCACCCTACCAGTAGCCACAAGAGCTGATGCACACAAATTGTTTTGAACTTGTAAATCGTGTATAGATGTATAAAGAAAGAACACATATTTTGTACTTCTCGCTCCTGGGATGCTGGGAGTGGCAACATTGTTTGTGAGAGTTGGTAGTCTTGTCGCTGCCACTTCTAAGGTTGGCGTTCTTGTTCCAGCCAACAAAGACAGTCTCAAAAACCAACATGGCGGTGAGTCATTGTGCCGGTGGAATTGTTCGTTACAGATAATTTGAAATCCAATTGTAAATGTTGCATCAGATACGCTTAGAATACACTCCACAATTTTCATCACCATTTTTTTATTTTTATTTGTACCAAATATTTTTTTCTTATTGTAGACACAAAATGTGACTAAATGTGGCTCTTATGAAATTTATTTATCTCTCATAGTTTTCGCGTAAGGGCTTGTTAAAGTCATATTTTGCATGTTTCCGTTTTAACGAATACACTAAAACCAATTGATATACCAAACTCAAAAAAATTACAGTGGATAAAGACATTGCAGACTACAATGTGATGCTCATAAAAATAAAGAATAAATGTTATTTGTATTTTAAAAAAATATTGAATTTGTAAAATTTTAATTTTTAATTTCAGCAGTTACCCCCATCTTTGATAAAGTACACAATTCCCTATCTTCGCCTACAATGTGTCAGCAACAAAAGAGAAGCGTAACAGTTTAGTTATTTTATAGCGTCTTTGGTTTACAGAGAGACCACGGCCGTAGGAGAACAGGTCTGGACCACGGTCTTAGAAGTACAGGTCTGGACACTCACCTACTCTTCAATGCTGTATCTTCAACCCTCTTATGACTGAACGAAACTGTTGACGCCACTATCGTAGTGGGGCTGTTGTGAAGAGAAGTTCGTTATTTTAATCAAAACTCAAGTGTTTAAACATATTCTGGTTAAATTTAAGTAAGTTTCTAATATGTGTACTTTAAAAATATAATACATTTAATGTTGGAAAAACAATTACTAGCATGAGTGTGCTAGTGGTGCCACCAGTTTTCATTCACTTTTGGGGATAGTGAAGGAACTAAAATCAGTCATAAGGGGGTCAATATTTTATAGCAGTGTCCAGACCTGAACTTCTAAAGCCATCGTCTGGACACTCGCCTGGAAACTTGACCCCCTTGTTGTTTGGCTGCAGTATGGCGGCGTTCAATTTGGTCACACATGGAGATAAACCGTCAGCATTGAAGATGCGCCACTTGGTACAAACAGGCTACAGCGTAGACAAACGTTTTCCGTCACAACACGAAGTACGTTAACACCGAGGAATTATTCCATTCGTCACTCCAAAACTAAAGGCTCTAAGTTAATTCTTTCTGAATGGTGAATTTTCTACACAGTATGCTTAATGTGTATACAGTTTTTGTAAATGCATTCTTTGGAATCCAGTTGGCAAATAATTTTTAACAGTTTATTGTACAAAAAATGGAAATAAATGTGGTACCTCAGTGTTTACAGCATTCACAAAGTGAATAATACTTATTGTTCGTATACATTAAGTTCTCGTCATTTCACGGCGAAATATATTTTTTATTTACCTGTTTTCGTCCAACACTTATCTTGGCTATTATCACTGCACTCTGAACCATGATTAAATCACTTGTAGTTAGTCCTGGATGGGGCAGAAAAAAAATTTCTGTACAAATCCACATGTAGTCAATAAATAATCCCTTCGTATAATTTACAGTGCAAACATTAAATTATTAACAGAGCATTTTCACTTATTAAATTGGTTGAAACTGCTCCATCGGGAATGTCGAAGATCAGTCAGTACACTTAGCTAAGAAGTGATTTTGTACAATGAACGTTTTCACGATGTAGGTGTGAGTGTGAGTGTAATCAGAGACTGGAGTGAATGTCCTGGCGCGCCTTGTTCTTAGTCTCAGGAACGAAGAACTTGACGAAGAGAGTCCCGAGGGCGCTTGTTATGCAGAAGAAGGCGAACGTTGGCGCCTCGCCCAGAGAGTCAAGCATGTCTGTGAAGACCATGGTGATGACGAAGTGCAGCACGTAGTTGATGCCGAAGCCGACTCCCATCAGCTCCTTCACTCCGGTAGGAATGATCTCCGCGAGGATGAGCCACGGCAGGGGACCGAAGCCCAGCGAGTAGAAGGCGATGAAGCCGGTGACGCCCGCGCACGGCACCCACCCGAAGAGGGACACGTAGCCGTCGTGGCCGATAAGGGCGAAGTGAATGGTCAAGCAGAGAGTGGAGAGGACCATCCCGCCCCCAGACACGAAGAGGAGAGCCCTCCGGCCGACCCTGTCCACCAGGGAGATGGCGATCAGCGAGCAGCAGATCTTGAGAACCCCCGTGACGGCGTTGCTGACCTCCGGTGAGATGGTGCCCTTCCCTCGCAGGAAGATGTCCACCGAGTAGAACATGATGGGGTTGATGCCGACCATGGGCACGATGATGCCGAAGCAGACGACAATCCTGGTGGCCTTGGCGAGGGCCGGGGCACGCGAGCCGCCGAAGAGACAGTCGAAGGCCAGGCGGAGGCCCTCCCTCCAGCCGAGCCCCGACGAGGACTTGGACTCGCTGGCGACGTAGTCCTTGATGGCGCACAGTTCCGGGCCCACGTCGTAGTCCTGGAGGTGGTCAGCCCCGCGGAAGAAGCCGAGCGCCTTGACGGCATCCTCCTCGCGGTTCTTCTGCAGCAGGAAGACGGGAGACTCGGGCAGCCAGACGAAGCACGCGACGAAGGCTAGAGGCACGACGGCACACAGGCTCGTCAGCCAGACATAGTCGAGTGCCAGACTGATGAGGTAGCAGTAGAGGATGCCGGCGCTCATCATGAAGTCGAAGAAACAGCCCAGCTTGCCACGGACACTGACGTCGGAGATCTCCTCGTTGTAGAGAGGCACGACGACTTGCGAGCCGCCGTACGCCACGCCGGCTATGAAGCGCGCTATGCACAGCTGCAATACCTGCAATATATCAATATTTACTTCCTAACCACCTGTAGCTTCAGTGAGGTAGTGCATTGTAAGGTAAGGTCTAATACCGTAACAGGACAATACGGGAAACCTACAGTTTTGTGGCATTGTTAAAGCACGAGACGTGTTACCAACGGCGTGAACTGAAAACACTTACATTCAGTTAGGCAGTCAAATGAGAACCGTGTCTGAACCATAGAGTGCAAGATCATTGCAGACGGCCTATCCTCTATCCCTATGTGTAGAAACACTGGAAAATCGCGGGAATAGTTGACTATTTGCTAGGTTCCAACATGCTGTATATAACACTGAATGTATCGTATCGACATTGGCTATAGTTAGGGCTAGGAATATTTCGCGAGTTCAACGACCAACACGCTAGAATCCATTATCCCGTGTATACCGAAGCCCTACCATTCGTCTATTACCTGCTACTCATTCAGACAACAGAGAATGAACGAATAGACGGGGCTTGAGTAGGTATAGGACATTGGATTCTAGCACGCAGGTCATTGAACTCGCGAATTTCATCTAGTCCTAGCTATGGCTTATTTGAAGCATTGTTTCTCTCTTCAATAGGCCCAGTTAGAACTGTACAGCTTGAACACACAGCGTGTGTGGTTAGCCACAAAACCAGTTCACACGTGTCACGTTTAATATACTATAGTTTATTGGAGACTATTCTAAACATTTTCGCGATTTTACAGTGTCTGTACTTATGTGTTACCAAATTGAACGGTGTCATATTGCAAGCCCGTAACATGCGCTGTCCTGTACCAAAGATTTTTGTTCATAAAATATTGTTACCCCCGCCCATGCCAAAGTACGTAAATCCCTATCTCCTCCTGCAATATGTCAACGTTCAATTTGGTCGAGTAACAAAAGAGCAGCGTAAAAGTCTAGTTCTTTTATAACATATTTGATTTGAGCAAAGATACGCCGTCAATAACCATGATTAGGAACTGGAAAATTCCGCGAATTAATTTTAGGACAGGCTTGATTTCAAACGCGTGCACGTTTCTTTGACTGACGTCTGAGATTTGATCACATCGTCCTGAAGAACTTTAAGCCAATCAAAACTTCAGAGAAAATGAAGCTGATAACCCGTGTTGTCAGTTACTGGGTGTTACTCGCTTCTCAGTGGAACAGTCATCAATGAAAAAATTGCTGGGGTCTGAGTATACACAGGACAAATGATTCTAATGCACAGAACATTACTGAACTCACGAAATTTTCCAGTCCCTTGTCATGAAGCAGAGTTGCCAACGTTCTCGTAAGGCAATGAATGCCTGGAAAAAATTCTCGAATACAATGACCGGCATGTTAGACAACTATCGTAAGCATGCTCAAGCCCCGACTATTTATCAACTAGCTGCTATCTCAATGGAACAACAGACAATGAACGAATATACGAGGCTTGATTTTGCATAGGACAATGGATTCTAGCAAGTGAGACATTTAAGAGGACGTGGTAAATAACTCAACGGTAAAAGCATTAATCTATAATTGTAGATTTCTTGAAGCCAATTTGTGAAAATTAAACAATAGCAATCCTAGATAATAGTTTTAGCCAACGTTTTAAACAAAATTGTTCCCAGTGTTACGAACTTCTGAGGCACAATCTCTGACGCCGGAACCTCGTGAATTTAACTGCGGCGCAAGAGATCACGCGTAACGAATTAGTAATTCTGGATAAATATTTACTCATAAAGTTGGCAAATCCCATTATCTAGAATTGTCATGTCATTGAGAATTTTTATACATATTGGCTTCGAAAAAAACATAGAAATCAATTGATGTTTTCAGCGTTTATTTATCTACCACGCACTCTTTATTAGGAAAATTTCCCTGGCCCTAGCAATAAATAAGAGGTGCTAATATTGATTTGCCACGGACGAAAGTGTTAAGAAGCGAGAGAGTAGGGAACATACGTTAGTTTCGGCGAAGAGTATGAGCAGCCAGGCAAGAATGTGTGGGCAGGCTATGGCGAGCAACATCCTCTTACGACCGACGATGTCTGCGAGGTACCCAGCAGGCAGGGCTGCCACCAAGGCTCCCAGAGACATGAGGGATACCACCACACTGGTGTCCCCCGCAGAGAGAGGGGCGTAGTCCCCAGTAGGCCGCTGTAGGTACGCCACCCCGGGGGACGTCCATCCCTCGATAGTGCCCGCACTGAACACTGGCAGCGCCCCTGCATCACACACACAAAACCACTATCAACCATCAACATATGACGCCTTACTACAATAAGTTATCCTTGGTTAACTTAGATTCCAGACGAAAACTCCACGCTTTAGTTACGTTGTTTTAAAATTCTCTGAAATGATCATCGTCTCTACCTTGCTTCCCGTTTAAAACCTCTGTCTTCTTACCACAATCACAAAAACTCGTTCCCGCACAACAGTAAACTCGACATTCCACCGCACACAGCCAATTTCTTTTCCGGTTTACTCTGTATCAACATCTGCCGTCTCTGGAACAATTTAGAAGAGCGACATACTCAAGTGTCACTCGCAACTTGAAAGAGCGTGAGGTAGTCGCCATCTTGATTTTCTGTATTTTGTGTTGTAATGGAATTACAGTTATTTGTTGTCAAGTGTGTTTTGTAATGGAATTACAGTTATCTGTTGTCACGTGTGTTCTAATATTTACCTGGAACTTTAAAAGTAAAACTGAGTTAATATATTTTAGCTCATAGTAATTATTTGTGATGAAAGACACTAATTTATCACAAATAATTACTATGAGCAAAAATATATTAACTCAGTTAGTTTTACTTTTAAAGTTCCAGGTAAATATTAAAACTGTAATGGAATTACAGTGTCGTACCTTTTAATCTGGGTACATGTATGCAACTTTAATTTAACTACAGACTAGAATACATATTAAAGGAATTTTAGACATAATAAATCTTTGTTTGCCTTTAGTGTTTTTACATATCGAATTGCAGTTAGGAAATTCTTATATTTACCCTGTGATTCCAATAACGGCAAACAAAGATGTATGGTGTCTAAAATTCTATTAATATGAATTCTATCCTTTAGTTACGTTAAAGTTCAATGAATTTATCCAGAAGAACAGTAATGACACAAAATATAAAAATTCAATATTGTAACTATCTCTCACTCGTACAGGCTCTGTTTATAAACATTTGCTCCAACTTGTTCACCAGTGACTGCACAGTATTTAATTCGTTATTCCGTTTTCTATTTGTAGTAAGAACTTTTTGTTTCTTTGTGTGTACGCGCGAGTACATGGGTATATTAGTTGTTAAATATTTTTTTTAAAAATTCTTAATCATTAATCTATACGATTCGTAAAGTTTATGGTCATTCCTTTTCTCTCTCTCTCTCTCTCTCTCTCTCTCTCTCTCTCTCTCTCTCCCTCCTCTGTAAAGACTTGGTTGTTACGTTTTGATACAAGTGCCGTGTGTGGTTCAGTGGTAGAGAAGACAATCATGCCTTAACTGCTGCAGGATAAATTAAGCCAAATTAATAAAATAAAAATAAATAGAAATTATATTTGTATGTAGGCTGTTCATGTATACACTCTGCAGTATTTATTATTATTGGGGCTAGGAATATTTCGCGAGTTCAACGACCAACATGCTAGAATCCATTATCCTGTGTATAC
Source organism: Medauroidea extradentata (assembly GCA_003012365.1). Taxonomy (NCBI): domain Eukaryota; kingdom Metazoa; phylum Arthropoda; class Insecta; order Phasmatodea; family Phasmatidae; genus Medauroidea; species Medauroidea extradentata. The sequence goes on along the minus strand of PNEQ01040396.1, from coordinate 69,107 downwards.
CGAAGCCCTACCATTTGTCTATTACCTGCTACTCTTAAGACCTAGATGATAAGTGCTGACCGAAATCTCTTAACTTCACTTAATGCTATCACTAGGGGTAGGTCAATTTCGCAAATACATTCCAGGTCAGGTTGAACGCCAAAAATATATATTCTTCATAATCACGCGTGTGATTAGATGGCGGCTGTCACGAAACGCATTTGACTACTGCAAGCCAGTAGTAAATAAGGAAATGATTCATAGAGTTATCGCTTGTAATATTGTAAGCCAATGAATAATCGCCTGTATCCAGAGCGTGTACAGGACTGAGCAATCTAGGCTACTGACAGATGAATCCGCGGAATTGACGTACTTCTAGCTATCACTAAAATATTGGTTTGATTGAGAGTTAATTGGTTTTAACACTGATTACTAGAGACGCGAACATTTCATGGGTTCAACGACCATCAGGCTGGACTGCACAGTACTGTATACACTATATTCTCAGATACTTGTATATTGTCTGCTGCTCCAGTGAGTGGACAGCTGTACATGTGACAAGGTAGTCTGTGGGTGTTTACATGCACGTCTGCTATTACTTCGCAGTACTAAAAGGCGAGTTGAATAAAAATAGGCTCCAATCATAAATGTAACTAAATGAATAGGAGTTAAAATTCTAGCGTCTCCTTAAACGAAATCGTGAAGTTTCCGGGACTCCGCTGATTACTCAGTTAAACTTAGTTCGAGCTTGGTGGACAGAATTGTGTAACACAACGACTTTCCACACAATTCGCTACGCATACACGATCTCGAGCAGAACTAGTTTTGCCGCACCTACAGTAAGGTAACTTTCCATTACAACTTGGCAACTTTCTTGTGGTGACTTGTGACGTCACATGGTCAAGGTTAACGTCGTACGTCATTATTTCATTCTTGCTGTTTCTAGCTTATAGTGTATTATCTGAATATGCTGTGAAGTCTCAAAGTTGCCGAGACTGCTCTCGTTTAACAACGCCGACGTTAGAATCTTTTTTTCCACATGCAGGTTTAAATGTTTCCAGTAAAATGTTGATAGTAAATAAATCCCTGCTAGTGATGTTTACATATTATCTAACCTAATGAGAGAAATGAGGAGCAAACTTTCAAAACCAGACATGTCCACCTTATCTAGCAGTAGAAAAAAGTGAATTAACATTATATTTTATAGCACTAACTAAACATACCCATTTCCATAAGACATGTGTTTTTTTTACGGGATTTGAGTTCATACTCGTATTTAACACATCTTAATTATTTAGAAAGGGCATCTTACTCATTTTCTGGTTTTGAATGTTTGCTCCTCTAAAATACAGGTTATTTCAAAATGATCTTTACAACTTTGATTGCTTATATTTCAGAAACGGGAAAAGATAGAAAGGCGTGGTTTGTGGCACAATGTTCACACACACACACACACACACACATCTAAAGTTTTAAAATAGCAGACGGGGAAGTATGTCGATTGGTTCATAGAGAGCAAATCTGACCTCCAGGAAAAACAGAAGTTCCGGGCTAGTTACACAAATACTCTGCAATCACGTCTTACAAGGGCGCGGTAGACAGCAATTTTCATCATTATTTTTAAAATTTTTATTTGTACCAGATACTTTTTTTCTTATGTTAGACACAAAATGTGACTAAATTTGCTCATATGAAAATTTTTTATCTCTCATAGTTTTCGCATAATTGCTTGTTCCCGTTTTAAGGACTGCACTAAAACCAACTTATATACCAAACTAAACAAATTCACAGTGGATAAAGACATCGCAGGCTGCAATGACACGTACATAAAACGATGAATAAAAATGTTTTGTGTTTAAATAAAAGTGGTGAAATTTAAAATAAAATTCAAATAATAACAAAATTTTAAATACATTTTTTTTAATTTTGTGGTTTAACGTAGCTAAACTTGTAGCCTACAACATCATTATTCACTGTGATTTTTTTTATTTTCAGTTTGGTAAGTGAGTTGGTTTTAGAGTCGTCCTTAAAACGGAAACATGCAAATTTTGGCTTTAAGAGGGCGTGATACATAATTCAACGCTAAAAGCATTAATCTATAAATGTAGGTTTCTTGAAGTCAATTTGCGAAAATTAACCAATAGCAATCCTAGACAATAGTTTTAGCCAACGTTTTAAACAAAATTGTTTCCAATGTTACGAACTTCTGAGGCACAATCTCTGACGCCGGAACCCCGTGCATTAAATTGCGGTGCAAGAGATCATGCGTAGCTAACTAGTAATTTTGGGTAAGTATTTACTCTTAAAGTTGGCAAATACCATTATCTAGGGTTGTCATTGAGTATTTTTATCCATATTGGCTTCGAAAAAAGCGTAGAAGTCAATAAATGTTTTCAGCGTTTAATACAAAAATATTTTATTTTGTAGATTAACATATTTAACTTGTAACCTGCAACATCGTTATACACCGTGAATTTTTTTCAGTTTGGTAAGTGAGTATATTGTAGTGTCCTTAAAACGGAATCACGCAAATTTTGGCTTTAACGAGCCATTATGCGAAAACTATGCGAGATAAAAATATTTTACAAAAGAAAAATTTATTCACATTTTGTGTCTAAAACGAGAAAAAAATTGTTGCAAATATAAAAATAAAAACATGGCGATGAAAATTGCGGTAGATCGCGCCCTTAACTCTCAGAATGAAAATTGAAACGACGCCGAGGAAAAAATAATAGTCAATCAATTTTATCATTAAATGTTTTCTTTACTGGAAATATTAATTTGTTCGTAGTGAAGGGGTGTTATACTCCTCAAATAACGTTTGTATTAAAATTTTTACAGGTAATTCTATCATAATTACTACCCCTAAGCAATTTAACTGCAACAACAATATTTTCTTACAATTACTATTTTTCAAACATAATATTTCTTTTGCTACTTTGCAGTAATTAATATTAAAACAAAATGTTTCTTTCCAGCAACAACATTTGTGTAGGGGCAAAGGAAGTGATTTAAATGGAATTTAATTGCAGCCTCAAAACTTAATTCGCAAAGAAATTTAATTAAAACACTTGGTCAAGTTATATGGCAATATATACGTATGAAAGTGGCGGAAAGACAGGATTTGATAAAAAACTACCTTTTAAAGGGGCCTTAAAAAGCACCCACTTAATTGTGGATGGCCAATAACCGTGAAGTATCGTACATACACACAGTATATATTTAATTAATTATACGCATTTTATTAAATACCTGGGCAGGAGTATGTTGCCACTAGCAAGCTGCGCAACCCCATATTTTCCACAAACAAGTTTATACTATGGTCGAAGGATCTATTCTCCTCCGTCTGTGAGTTTACAACCTTGCTAAAATAAACCAATAATTTGATTTTCATTCAATAAAATATTCGATAACGTGTCATTGATTTTCCCACATACATAAGATTAGTAGCTTCCTCTGATATGTAAGTGTAATTTTCTTCCCGTTACAAGCTCTGAAAACTGTAGAGCCTACTTGTTACAAAAATTAAGTTGAAAATGTGTTTTCAATTAGTCGGTAAGGTAAATACAAAGTGCAAGTTGTACCAGTCTGAAATGCTGCACTGGCACCTGAAATGTAGTTTACCCGTGAAGCACGCCAGCGCTGCAGGTTGCCGTACAACATTTGCTAAGGGGTTAGTGTCCGGACACTTGGTAGATAAGTTCTTGTATAGGCCATTCACTTTAAAGCGAGCACTGGCCAACAATTGTAATAATGAAAATAATGTATTTATTTGAAATACAGAAGTACAGTTTCAAGAGTTAAAATTTACACTTGTTCTTACTTACAGAGAAGTTTTCACATTTAAAATAGTAAAGATGGAGGCATAATATAATGGCTCACAGAAAATTATAAGCAGTGCTAAGTTTACCCTGACCAGCCTATTCCATATTTGTTCCATGCTCCTTGAGTGAAGCCTAGAGAGGAGCTTTAGGGAGGAATGTATGTATGTTGGAGTGTATGTATCGTGTATACATGTGTGTATACATATATATGAATGCAGGCTATATATATATGTATGTATATACACACACAGGCAGGATGTCTAGAAACAAACGCATGTTGAGCACACTCGCGAAAACTGGGCTAAATACGAGACTAAAATGTAAGTAGCGAAATATTGTACGACAGTATTTAACGTGCGCAACGTGGCAACATTGCACGGAGAAAATCCCCTCCTCTGCTCCACGACCAAATAATATTTTACGTATGTGTGAAACATAAATTGGCAACCAATAAATCAACGCGAAGGGGAGGGGACGCTCACTCAGTTTCAGTCGCTATATTTAATTAAATTTTTTTTTTCACTTTTTTGGAATTCTAAGAAGAAAAATGTTAAATATGCGATTATACCTCAAATTCTATTTACATTTCGCTACTGTGCAGGGCTTGCGATTTAGCTGTTAACTTATAACTACGCCGCAAAGCATGTGGCAATTGTTTATATATTGACTGGATTTGTTTGTATGGACATACTCCATTGCGAAATAAATGACTGTCACAAGAAAACTAAAAGTGAAAATAAGACAATAAAACATAAATAAGCAGAGTATGCTTTAGTCATCAGGATACATACACAACATGAAATTCCAAAACTGGAATTTGGTCAGATAAAACAAGGAAACAAACAGCAAAAAACCTAGGTTGACATGCGACACAACGATGAGACGAAACAAAAACACAAACAGAATTACAGCAAACGACACAACGATGAGACTAAACAAAACACAAAGATGTCGGACACAAACAGAAAAAACGACAGACAACACAAACGACGAGACGAAATAAAACACAGTAGTTTTCCAAACAGTCAGTATGAACGACGTTTCGGGAACTGGAATCTGTTCCCGTCATCAGGTAGACACAGGGTTCAAGAACACAGTTCTTTCAAAGATCATGTTTATATATTCATAATTTGTCCGACAAATAACGACTTAACTGTACATTACTAGCTCATGGTAAATAGTATTTGCGGTATAGTCGCCGATTTAAATTTTCCTTCTCAGAATTATTGAAAAAAAAAAAACGAAAAATAATAAAATTCAATATGGCGACTGACATCGAGCCTAAAATGGTAGCGCCTTGGATCATAGCTGTTCGCAGATTTAATCAAGCCAGCTATGTAATCAGCGTAATTGAATCTAGCCGGAAGATTTACAACACGATGTGCCTAGTAGAGCGCTGCAGCACGTAACAAAGCTATTGGAAATAATTGCTTTCTGGAAAGAGGATCTTAACAGTCTCCGCTCTGTTCCCTTACTCGACCTTCTGGAGTTAAAATTACTGACCAGTCGTTACCGGCGATTTAAAGGGAAGCAGCGAGGACACAGTTAGTTTGGGGAATGAAAACAGGAAGACTTATGTATATGTCGCAGATTCTCTCGACGATAGGACGAAAATTATAGCAGTCGTGTTTGATGAATTTTGAAATATGAGTATAACGATGTGCTTGATAGTTCACCAAGTATAACACATCAGCTCCCGAATGTCGTAACAAGTTCACGCAAGGAAACTTACGTTTATTTCTGTATCGTTATTGTTTTGTTGTATACTATTGCTGAAATAACATAAACGTTGTGTTGTTCAACGAGTATGTAAGACATATATTTATATTCGTCTCAAGGATAGCTCCCGGCTTCGGTCATCCTGATGTCGGTTTCCCAACACTCTATAACTGAATTAGTGAATATTCACAGATTCTCGCCGATAGATGGAGCAGTTTCAACAAATTGAATAAGCGAGAAACCACTGTGAAATCTGCGAATATTCACTGATTCCGATAAAGAGTGCCAACATTCCACAAGTTAAATAGTGAACTACGACAAATTTTCCAGTAATTTTTCACTGATTCAATAAGTGAAAACTGTTCTTTGAAAAAACACCTGGAAAAACAGTGAATGTTCACTGATTAACGTGTGGGATGTTGGTACTTTTAAAGGAAATCAGTGAATATTCACTAATTAAACAGTGACTGTTTTCACTGATTCAAATTGTTGAAACTGCTCCAACCATTAGCGTGAATCAGTGAATATTCACTAATTCAGATTTAGAGTGAAGGTTTCCCGAAATACTCTACCGAATGATGGGATGGTTCCTTAACAAAGGCAATGGCCGATTCCTCTCCCTGTCATTGTACCAAGTTGTATCACCGTCTATAATGACCTCGATGTCTACGAGACGTAAAGCTCACTTACCTACCTTACATAAGGATTGCTAGAGACCCTGTGATTTCACGTCATATTTATAGCTGGTGATTTTCAATGAAAATAATTATACATTTTTTTTCAGTGCCTCGTGTGCACATCTGCAGCTCTGCTTCATGGTCAGTGATTGGCTGTTTTAAGTCCTCGCTCTTTAGTTATGCAGAGGCTTCGAAAATATTTTTGACGCAAATTAATACATATATCAAACATTTATTCTTACAGTTTTAACTCTTATATATAATCGCTTGCATCTGAATTTTTCTGTTGTAATACACCAAACGGAGGTTAGGATTTTTGCCCCTGAAATATCACATATTTTGTTGTCAAAATAAGCCAAAATTAAGTCAAATAATTTTTTGCTAGCGAATGGTACATCATTAAAAAAAAAAAAAAAACGCTCTGGCAAAATTGTGTATCGTATAACTGTACATAGTCTCAAAATTTTTAAATGCATTTGGTTAAAAAATATTCGAGTAATTTGCAATTGTTTGAAATAAATGAAAGATCATGGCCTTTAACTCTAGATGTCTTGGAGATATACCTGCAAATCACAGACGTGTGGTGTCGCAGTAACCTTATTCTCATTGGCACAGTCATATGAGCTACTTCTCTTCACAAATATACTCTGCCAATAACCACGAAGTAGAGGCGCATATATGAACGTGTTGCGTTGACACAAAATGTTTGTATCATTATTTTCACCAAATATCACCGGCTCTACTTATATTTCACTACCAGGTTCGGCTTCAAAGAGTTGTCTCTATATGTAGACACGTGTGATTGGTACAGACGGGAAAAATGCATGGGTTCACTGACTTATAGGTTAGCTTACAAGAATGTATACGTACTCAAGTACACAACAGCTGCTCATTGGCTCCTTTCTGACATGGTGATGTCACATGATAGGATCTGCATTTAGTTGCATCTGTTGTTGTTCCCCAGGTGGGGTCAGATAAGTCAAGGGCTGATTGCGAAGATGACCAGAGGCATAGCCATCTTCAGTACAAGGCCGCGGCCTTAGATCTTGCAACCCTGTCAGGAAGGGTCATTTTAACACTTCTTTTATCTCGCCAAAGGCAGCGACTTCCCCTGATTCGCCGGTATGTAGGGCAGAATAACGAATCAGGTACAGACATTGCCTTTGGAGAGCTAAAAGAAGTGTTAAAATAACCCTTCGAGACAGTGTTGCCAGATCTAAGGCCGCGGCCTTGTACTAAAGATGGCTAACTTGTGCCCCAAAAGAACACGAGAATTTTCAGGTCTCTATTATTTAGGCATTAGTCGACGTGACTCAAATTTTTCAGAGTTGTTCGTTCCGCATGTACGTAAAAAAAGTAAATAACGTCTTACAGATCTGAAAACTATTGATTTATACACCGGCGATTACAACCATACTTTCGTTTAAACGTGTTAAGATAATTACTTTGTTGAACTAAAGAAGAGAGTAACTTACCTATTAAAGAAGATAGATACTGAGGCCATTTCAGACTCTTCTGAGGCACCTTGGACGGTTCTGTGGTTTCAGCCATGACGATGCCGTGCAGATTTCTGTAACAAGCAAGTAAATATTCATGTGACATTGTTATTATCATGGCCGGTGGGTCAGTGGTCCCGGGTTCTATTTTCAGGCGGGGTAGGAAAATGTACAGATAGCTCCCAGGGTTGAGAGCTGGGAGTTGTATTATCTCCTCATAGACATACAGCGGAAGACAACGACGAACCACCGCAGTATCACCTCACGATAGGTTGTTGGTTTTCCAAAAAATATGAAATTGATAAATGAGACTACCATGCTATTATTGGCTGGTTTGAACTTCGCGCTTACCGTTCTGCGCATGCTCAAGTCGTGGAGTAATATCGGTTTTTTTTAATTTGTTACGATAGTTTTCCTAACCTGACAAAACCTTTGGATTTTGAATTAGAGAATTAGAGAAAAGAGGGAAAGTATCCCAGCACAGAATGGATGCGCTGAGGCGAACAGCCAATAGGAAGACACTGTTAGTAGAGTCCACAGCCGTTTTAAGGGAATTGCAGAAGAAAAAAAAAATTTTAAAAGGGTATGGAACAGTGTTAGTTCTGCATGCGTTACTTGGCAGATCATTATCCTGTTACAAAAAAAAAACAGTTAGCTCAGCCAGTTTTCGCGCAACAGCATTTCAAAGTCAAAACGTTAATGTTGTTAGTTCATACACCCCCTAAAAACCAATCAACATAATTAAACGAAATAATTCATAGTAAAAGTACATGTCATTGGCTACGGCTTTACGTATATAAACACCCATTCAAACAATGTTTAGTATTTTTAAAAATTTCTAGAATATTGAATTTTTTAGATTATTTTTAAAAAATATTTTAAATACCAAAGTATTTCGTCCTGGTTTTTTATATACGTGAAGCCCTTCTCAGTGATATTTGCTTTGACTGTTAATTATTTCGTTGCAATATGTCGATTGGTTTTCGCGGTGTGTATGAATTAAGAACATGAAAAGTTTGACTTTTAAATGCCACTATGGGAAATCTGGCTGAGCTAGTTTTGTTTGCAAGAGGTTTACATACTACCATGTTACGTATACAAAACTAACACTCTTTCACACAAATATAATATTATGATTTTTTTCTCTCTCTGGAACGTTCTTAATCACCTCGCCTAGTGTCGCCTCAGGTGTTACGCCTGAGGTTCAAATCAGGATCCGGGCTGAAAACTAAACATCATAGTCGTCACCACCAACATCGTTATGCCTCTTTTAGTCCAACAAATATGTGAAATTGTTTTGATTGTATTTCATGCATTTCATACAAATGTATTAATGCTGTTACATTACCTCCGAAATTATGAAGATATTTAATAACACGAAAGTTAGATATATAGTGGAACCTTGTTAATACAAACTCTGTTAATGCAAAGTTCTCATTAATGCAAAGTGATTTTTGTTCCCCTTAGAATGGGACAAGAAATAATATAATTACTTTAATGTTCAATAAAAATTTAGTTTATGCGTTAAACCATGCAGTATCAAGTTCTCAAGCAAAAGAAGGGCATTGTGGTGAAAAGACTATTTGACTTGTGGGGATAAACAGAAAGACAAAAGCTTTAGAAACATTTTAAGGTTTTATTGAACACCTGTTAATACAAGCCTTATTATTACAAACAGCCAAAATTTTGGTCCCTTCAGGTTTGTATTAAAGAGGTTTAAATTTACATTGCCTCCGAATTTATAACGATATTTAATAACACGAAAGTTAGACAAGTTCCGAACAGATTTTATTTAGTTAATGAATTATATTAGATGAACAAAATATGGAAAGGAAGCATTATCCAATTAGTTAATTCATTAGGTATTTTACGTGTCCTAGAATATCTTCAAGACCTGATAGAGGTACACGGGATAAATGAAAGAGAATCGACTGGAGTTTGCATATATAACCATCTCAGCATTCGATGGTAGTGATTTGGAAAAATCCTGGGAAACAGAAGTCAGAATAGCCGGAGACGAGAATCGAATCCAGGTTCTCCGGAATGAGAGTCCTGCGTGTTACCGTTGGGTCTGGCTGAGTTAGTTAGGATACAGTGTGCTAGTTTTGCGTGGTAAGAAGTTCAATTAAATGTATGTCGTAAATGTGTGTTCAAGTCGGTAATGTGAATAACATGGGAGGAATGCTACTCTGAAAATCAACTTATTGTAAGAATTATTATATGTCTGTAAATGAAACATAAAAACCTTATATTCTACTTCAAACTCTGTTCAGACTGTCGTTGCTTCCTACCAAGAGGTTAAAAATTTTTTAGTTTAAACCTAAATAAATGTACTTCAAGTCGATATTCAGCGTAACCATACATTCGCTGTATTAATTATACGGACAACAAATTTTCAAACATATTTTAACTTTTTTTTTTAATTGAACCACGCAAAATAAATAACCTGCCATTACTCAAGCTGTATAATGTCGAATCAAAACAACACAGACCGGAAACTTTTATTACGAATAATTTAGCATAGTAATTGATAATCAAAATATTTTTGTTCTAGTTTATTGTTCAGTGGAGATGTAACGAATGTTATATTACTGTCTTCAAAGTTCAGATTATTTAAATTGTTTTAAATTAATTTTTTAGTGTTTACAGTATAAAAACGGCCCCAGAATGTACATTTTAGTACACTGAAATAATAAAGTACCAACTTATTTTCTCGCGATTTTCATTAATAGTGAACAGGAATAGACAAAAATTTCGTGCGCTTAGTCTAGAATCTAAAGTCTGTTGTCTGATCCGATCTTCGCGATTCGTTCATTGGTTCCCGGCCATCACATTCAACCAGGAGACGAAGTATTGTGACACTGTCATCTTGCAAGTTTATTATTGGATAATATTCCCGCATTACAAGTCTAATATACTGTCATACGATTATACCCGTCACAACTTTACTACCAACCTACGCGATTTTGGAATCTTATTAACACTCAAATAAATTTATGAAATTCTCCGTCCCTAAAATTAAGGCAACGAAAATATGCGCATTGTAAAACATCTAGTGTTATCAGTCGTTATTTAACGACAGGGATCCATATTTACTGTTATGCTCTCATGTGCGCAGAGAACCGATAACACTCCCCTAACATAGAATCATCTGCTGAATCACCCACCTGAGAATACTTACCCCATATTTTCACAATCCCGGCGAGGATATCGCGAGTTATGTTTATTATTATCATTTATTATTGGTGTTATTATGAAGCAAAGAAGTGATAAGAGTGACTCAGGCAGAAGAATATTATATCATCACCGTTACTCCACAAAGCCATAAGCCGGAGTGTTGGCGTTACGGGGACATTCAGCCACGATCTATAGACATTTACTGCAGGCGAGATACGATAAATGTTTTATACTACAACCCCATAATAGTCTTACACTACAACCTCGTAACCCTCCGAATACCACGGAGATACATATTTTTGTACGAAACAAACGCGATAAAAATTCTCTATTTACCTGTACCAAAACAAAAATACTCTCTTTAAGATATGCCTCGTAGTTTTTATAACGAATTCGAAGCCATATTAAAAAAAAAACATAATAACGACATCTAAAAGGCGCATAATTGTTTTGACACACATAATTTTGAGTTGTGCCCTGACTTTTTCGTATCAATAAACCCCACGGTTTTCTATTTATTTTTGTTATGAAAATTACTTAAAAATAGTTAAAAATACATTTTTTTGCGGGCGAACTGTGCGTTATTTCGCAAAGAACCAAGGCAAGTTTGTACATGGTTGTACGAGTCCACACAGTCTCAAAATTTTTTTATCAAAGAATCCTGAAAATGATTTTCCAGTTCTTTGAAAAAAAAAAAAATCTAACGGCCATGGTCTAAATGATAAATACATAAAATCGCTCTGAATGATGGTTTATGTCTTACTTTAAGTAACACAGTGGCAAAACGTATGTTTACTGTTTTTCGAATAAAAATAATTTCCGCACTTATTTTCTTACTGCAATCATGGTTTTAATTTACTTAAATGCTCTATGTTACAAAATGTATCAGAAATTATCCTCCACAAATTCGTTGGTACAGCGACCTGATATCTGGATTCCACAGTCCTGTGAACACTCTGTCCTCATTGGCTGCTGGTGTAGTGGGTGGACAGTTGTATACATGACAAGGTAGCATCGCAGCACAGAATAGTTAGCAATACAGAAGTGAAATAGTCGGTAGGAAGGCGAACTCAGCCACACACGCCAACAAAATGGCTGAATAGCCTACTGCCAATCAGCGTAAGGCAGCTGCCCTGCTAGCCGGCAGCCAAGCCAATAGGAAACATGCAGTAACATGTAGTAGCCAAACATGCACGGAGCTGGTATCAACAGCCTCGGGCAGCCAATAAGAGGAGAAGTTAGCCCATATCAAATACGCCGTCACGTCATTCCACCGCTGTATTACTATTTAGTCTGTGACGGCAGTCTGCGTCTGTTTTCATGCTGGTCTGCTATTGGTTCACATTCCTCAAGGAAGTGTTTCAGTAACACTGACACAATCGCGAAAATAATGAACGTGCACAGAAGATTGAAATAATGACGTCTTCTCGCACGAATTCGTGAAATTTCCAGGACTCTGTCAGTAACTATTTTTGTTACAGCGCAGTTAGAAATCTTAACTTAGCGTTTACTGCGAAGTATTTTCCTAGTCGTTCTGATACTATCTAACAAATTTATAACCCACAGTTTTAAATACGTTCGAAATTAAGGCTTTATGAACATAGGACCCGTTAAAATTCATTACTTTATATTGATGCTAAATACGGTTCAACATTTACACGTCAGATAAAATGTCATTTTCCCAAATAAAAAAAAATAGGTACCATAGTTTTAGCATAATTACCTATCAAATTCGCAAAATGGCTTTCGCGGCGTAGCCAAAATAAAAAAGTAATTAACTTGCAGAAACGAGATAATTCATGATATTAACTTATATAGGCTACTTCAAGACACTTTTGTAAAGACAAAGGAATACGTTTATATATGTTTTTTAATTAACGAAAATTAGTAAATTTTTGTATAACTTTGACTTTTGAATACTACTGAAATTTCCAAAACTAACTTTTATAAAAAAGTCATAAAATGCATTGATACACTGACTCTCAGTTCCTGTAATTTTGAATTCTTTGGTTAGTTACTTTAATATTTTGGCTACACTGCAATAGTCATTTTGAGACTTTGATGAGTGATTATATTAAAACTATAGGGCGTAACTTTTTTTATTTCGGGAAATGGCCTGTTATATGATGTGCAAAAGTTGAAAGTGTTTGGCACAAATATTTAAAAAATTGAAATGTTACAACATTTTACATGTTAAACGCCCTTAAAACATTCTCTGACTCACTCCCACAACTCCTCACACGTGGGTCGGTAGGGACAAGAAGTTTTCGCGGAAAATGTTTCTGCACTTGTTTGTTTCAGTGTCTTATGTGCACAACTGTAGCTATGCTACGCGGTCAGTGATTGGCTGCTTTAACACCCAGCGTCTTGGGTTTCTAGTCACAAATCACAGACTTGTCGCGCAGTAGTTAACCTTGTTCTGATAGGCGCAGTCAAATGAAAGATGACTCTGCACAAATACACACAGCTGATAACCACGAAGTATAACTGCACACATCCGCACGAGACATTAAAACAAAGTGGGGCAAAGTTTTTTTCGCTAAAACTTCAGATCCCTAGTAACTAGCCACTCGCTGGAGCAACAGCCAATGAACTGGTAACTGAGGACAGAGTGTACACAGGAATGTGGAAGATCGTTAAAAACGCGAAATTTCCTCGTCTCTATTAATGAACCACTTTCGTTTGCTACCAATACGAATATCACGCATCAAATAACGCAGAAACTACTAACTTTCCTGCAAACTTTACCTTGAGGAAAGTCACGGAGATTCGCGGTTTCGTATATGGTAAAGAGCTAGAAGGCAAACACTAGTCCTTAAGCGTAGATTGTATGTAGCTAATTAAGTTTATGGCTTGGAAATAAACTACTCTGTATTCTTGCGTACGTGTTTTTATTTGCAAAGCGTGTATGCCTCTGTATGCAGTGTAAAGACGGTTCACTACAGGTCGTTCGGGTTTAAATGAGCACTAAAAATTTAATCTTTGAAAAACATCACCATTCGTTACTACGTGTAACTGAACATTAGCTGTAGTTACCTTACAGCTTGTATGGTTGGCAGCAAAACTACCCAACATAGTTTCGTGTACAGTATTTTCATATTTAAATGCAACAGCACTTAAACATGCGTAAACGTCAAATGACGTGTCCAGAGAGGTTAGACAGTTCCCGTCGTTAGATGTTACGCGCGGAAAGATATGAATTGGCTGGAAATAGAAATTCAGCAGGGATTTCCAGAGTGTTCACTTTATCACGAACTGACTGTACTGTACTGTTGGTGTGTTGCACGTGTACCCATTATAATGCATTGTTTTGTATCGAGTTGTAGCTGTGATAAATACATTTGTATGTCTTTAAGTATGTGTACATAAATTTACGAGTGCTATGTCCATCAACTTCGTCGTAAATAGTGTCAAATTTGAACAATAAAAAATTTAAAAAACAAGTGATTATCAATAGAGGTACGTCAATTTTGCGGATTCATCTGGCAGTAGTCTAGATTGCTCAGTCCTGTACACGCTCTGGATACAGTCGATCATTCATTGGCTTACAACATTACAAGCGATAGCTCTATGAATCATTTCCTTATATACTACTGGCTTGCAGTAGTCAAGTGCGTTTCGTGACAGCCGCCAGCTAATCACACACGTGGTTATGAAGTATAAATTTTTTGCGTTCAACCTGACCTGGAACGTATTTGCGAAATTGACGTACCTCTAATTATCAACACATTTACGTGACGATATTTGTATACATCTGCTTTGTTTCAGGATATGAAAAGATGATATTCGAACGAAACGAAAAGGGTAAATAGGAAACCGTTGAATTAAATACTATTGACAAACAGACGCAATGTAGTTCCGAGAAATGTGGTTTTTAAATCAATTGTTTGCGATGCAGGTCACGGAACGCAGCGGCCTAGCTAGGACGCACAAGTAAGCGTTGATAACATTGTTTGTACGACCATGCAGTGTTTGCGCAGTTGCGAGAGCAGTTCTTGTGAACACGTCTGTGTATAGTGTGTTTAGCTTCAAAGGTCCAGCAAACAACAGACACAATGTCCCGGACTTCTCACGGTACGTAGGGACAGGGACATTTCGTGAGTTCAACAACCTTTCAGACTATTATCCACAGTCTTTGTACAATCAGCGGTTTTTACATTGGCTGCTGCTGAAGTGATTTAAAAAGTTTCACTTGACCTCATCTAGCACAGAATTTTTTCTTTTATCCACTGTCCGTTACAGCTGCCTTTTTGCTCCTGATATATTCGTCAACGTTAAAAATAAAATGAATTATTTAGTACCAAATTTATTCAAGAAATGTCTGCCACAAAGCGACCGAAAATTTCCACGAATAAAATTCAAGACAATAAATTTTCATACATGTGTGCATTATCTATTATTTTTCAGTTGGATTGCGGTTAACCAGAAGAGCGCTTAAGTTTTCCTGATGAACGAATAACAAACGTGCAGTGAATCATGGAATGAATCCCGTTAGAATTGATCAGTGACGAAATGTATTACTAGGAACGGGAATTTTTGGTGTAACATTACGACATACTTTCCACAAATAAAACAACAGGGTCACTGCTTACAGTCCCGCTGAAAAACGCTTTCTAAGAAAACACTACACGCTAGCTTAGTCCTTCGCGCCTAGAGGCGATGAGATGTTTGACGGATGTGTTATATTCGCATTATCGCTATCCCCATTTCAGTGCCTCAAACGTAAACAAAATGTAAGGTCCCTGAATCGTCATTGTTAAGACACACCACGCTAATTAAAAATAGTGTTCCTAAACACTCCAACGGCCTTTTCAGACTGCCGTACTTCAAAATGTACTAACCGGGTATATTTGAAGCTCAGGTAGAAACGTACATTGAACTTTCAACCAATAAAATTGTATGGTAACGCTTTTAAGTCCCATAGTAAATTAGGTTCCGCGGGAATCTTATACGCTAGTGCATCGCGTGGCTCGTTGAGGCGATGCGGCATTTGACGAGCTCTTCGAAGTCACCCTTGTAGCTCAGTCACTTGTGAGTCTCTAACGCACGGGTAGGCGGCGTCCTTAATAATGGAAATAATAATACTCACAAGAACAGCATAAACAGAAACACATGGAAATAATGCAACGTGCAGCAAATGTACAGTACACTGTAAAAAAACTTCCGAAAATATTTAGGAAGTAATTAACTTAAGGCCTTGTTACGGAGTTTTGCAGCTATTTCGAAAATATTTTTTTTATTGCTACCTAATACTCATATCAAAATTTCGCTGCACAGTTTTGACACTTATATGTTATAATTTGTAGCTGAATTTTTTTGTAGAATTATACTGAACAGTTTTTTAGATTTCGTTACCCAAAGTACCACGTTTTTCGTAGTGGAAATAAGCAAAAACGAAGGAAATTATGTTTTTGCTGGCGAATGGTACATTATTTTTAAAAAAACGCGTCCACAGTATTGTGCATCGTGTGATTGCACATTGACTCATTTTTTTTCAAAACTTTTGGTTGAAAAATATTTGAGTTATTGGCACCAGTCTGAAAAAAACTCGGGAACAAGCCCTTAAACGCAGAATGGGACAGTCACCATATACATACATACATACATACATACATACATACATACATACATACATACATACATATATACATACATACATACATACATACATACATGCATGCATACATACATACATACATACATGCATGCATGCATACATACATGCATACATACATACATATATACATACATATATACATACATACATACATGCATGCATACATACATACATATATACATACATATATACATGCATACATACATACATTCAGGTATGGTAACTTCGGTATATATTTGACAGTTTTATAAACAGTTTAGTATTGCTACCGTGGATGTCTGGGAAACAATTCTACTATACCTACTTTCTTAGCGCTGCTATACGCACGTGTGGCAATTTACAAACTACTTCCTAGAGTGTGGGTTGTAATAGAGCTTACCTTGGAACACGGCCAAGCTTCGCCTCCGAGCTCAACTAGCGTGCAGTAGTTTTGTCAGCGACCAGTCAGGACGTGACTAAGAGAGGTCGTCCTATCATTCTACAGGATAATGTTGGCGATAAAGACACGACGTGACTGTACGCAACGTTCAAGTTTCTGTACCCGCCAAGCCAGTTTAAGACCGAGAAAACAATACCGCAAAACTAGGTGATTAGAAACACTCGGGCGAATAGAAACAAGATTAGAAATAAATTACTAGCTTACACTTTTTGTTTGAAAATATATATAAATACTATAAACTACTGTTTGTAAACTGTTTTAACTTGCCTACGTAAAAAACTGCATTAATACTGAAAATTTAGCTTTAAAATTGTGTTTCTATTCAACCCAGTGTTTATAATCACATCACCGTTTTACGGTACTTCGAGTTGAAATTAGACGTTGAAAATTGTATGCAAGTACGAATCCTTTTTACAATCCCGTTTCATAATAATTCCTCACTTCTAGAACCATGATTTTGTAGAGAAAACATTTTGGACTATTTTGTTTTAATACCTAGTGAGCATATATTAAATTCTCTACAGTTCATGGAGAGTGATTGTATGTTTTACCTCTCACGTGTCTCACCCTGATTGGTGCAGTCCAATGGGAGACATGTCTGAACAAACACAAGCTGCCAATAATCATGAAGCAGAACTGCCGGGGAGCACCTTAGACAATTAAACAAGCTGGTGCAGAATTATTTTCGCGACTAACTTGTTGTGCCAGTATACATCACTACACACCGAGTTGTACGATAGTTACTGGTTCCTGCTAGGTACACCGAGACTGTACAGTACTGAGCAAACACCAGCTTACCTTGTTTCTGAACACCACACGCCTCTGTTGCTACGATAACATATGAGCAAGATACGAGCAGCCTATTACGATAATGTTGTTCACTTAACATATAAATATATATATATATATATATATATATATATATATATATATATGCGATTTGTACAGGAACACAATGGTACTCTCATACTGTACATCTAGATATGAGAAATAACACAATATGACCACAAATGGCAGTACAGTGCAGTAATGATTGTATTACAGGCCACACTTTCGGAGCTAATTACACTAATTGTATATAATGTATTTATAGAATTATTAGTGCCTGTGTTATTTTTAGTTGGTTTATAGTAACTAAAAACAAAATTTGTAAACAAGGATGATTTTGATTAAATTTCTTTGCTAAATTACACCTTATCTTGAAATGTTCTTCACACTTGAGTTGTAATACATTGTGATTCCCTCTGTCTCTTCCCATGTCCTACAACTATGCTTCAGTGGTTGATGTAGGCTTATCAACTATGAGTAGGTATCTCTGTATATTGAATCAGTTCGCCTCAATGCCTCGTGTGCACTTTGAAACTCTGCATCAGTGCCAGTGATTCGCTGTTTTTAACTGTCACGTGTCTTGTCGGTCTACTGCCAATCACAGACGAATGGTACCGCAGTAACCTTACTCTGATTGGTATATTCGTAGCCAATTACAGTGGAACAAAACTACAAAGGTGCTCGTAAGGCTTTCAATCAAGTTGACTCAGAAACATTTTCGCTAAGCTCTGTGTTCCCTAACTGTGAAGGCCTCGAGTACAGATCACGACTAACGACTGTATAACTCGCAAAACACATTTTAAATAAAACATAAATTTTTTATATCTGCTATCGTTTTAAGCTCAAAAACACAAGAATCACAAAAAAAAGTTAGAAAGAAGAGCGCATACAGCAATTTTCGTCACCATATTTAAATTTTTATGCTTATAGCAGATATTTATTTTAGAACCAAAATGAGACTTAATTTTCCTCTCACGAAAAATTTTTTTTTATCTTTCATAGTTTTGGCGTAACGGCTCGTTAAAGTAAAAATCTTAATTTTACGGTTTTAAGGACGACCTTAAAACCAACTGACATAACAATCTTAAAAAAAAATTCATACTGAATAATGATGCTCTAGGCTACAACCCCACCCATATTAAACCACAAAATAACATGTAAGCAATTGTAGCCTGCGACAACTTTAGCTACTATGAATTTTTTCCGTTAGGCATGCCAGTTGGTTTTAGGGTCGTCCTTAAAATTGTAACACGCAAATTTAGGCTTTAACGAGCCGTTACGTAAAAACTATGAGAGATAAAAATATTTGATAAGAGAAAAATTTAGTCACACTTTGTGTCTAAAATAAAGGGGAAAAAATCTGGCAAGTCTTACTATCACTATAGCAATACGAGTATTACACATTTCAACATTATCTTCACGCTTTATCAAAGACACTGTCCTTCTTATGTTGCCTGCGTCCTGCAAACTTAAGTATAAGAAACGGTTACATTATCACTGTGATACAGCAAAATTTGTAGTCATCCATTCTTTACACTTGACTTTGGTGAATTCAGCGAAAATAAGAACGACTAAGTCTTTGATAAACTCGCAGATAATGTTGATAAGTGTAATACTCTAATTGCTATAGTGATAGTAAGACTAGCCTTGATTTATATGGGATTAATGCGGATTGCATACATGCGCCTGAAACACTGGAACGGCAGCTTAACGCTGGTTTCAAGGTTGGCCATATAGTTCTGGCACTTGTGAGCCTTTATTGCGGATGTAGGCGGTGCTGTTAACCGACTGTGTCCTGAATGAGCAGTGTATAGAAAGTAGTTGTCGACCACTTGAAGGCAGTTGACAGCGAGCGAGGCATTAGGCGTATTGTAGCGTTGAATTGGTAGCGGTACCTGTGAACACAGCATTCTAGCGCTCCTGTTTACAAACATGCTGCAAACACTGCTGATGACACGTCTCTGGCAACCGAGGCAGGACGAAGGTTACAGGGTTTGCTCCCAAGATGTTTACCTTTACCACTACTTCCTATTTTATATCGAATAAATCTGAAATCCAAACAAACTGTAAGACGCGCGCTATCTAGATCAGTGACCCGACTATAGGTTCACCCTCGCTTCATTCACACAAAAATGACAACGGTAATATTAAATAAACATTTGTTTAAAATCCTTTAAATTTTGTGTAAACATAAAATCGCAAATTAACTATATATGTTTACAATTTGTGAGTTTTAGTTAGGCGCAATATGGACGAGACTTAAGTAACTTTGAAAGAAAATGACGCAGTATTAATTTTTCATTTCATGCAGCTGCATAATTCAATTTCCTTATACAATTTGCTATGTTGTACATGTAAAATAAATGTGACAACAGTCCATTTTCCAACATACATATTCGTGAAGAAGTGTTTTGTTTTGTATAGTACAATTCTATTCCCGATAAGTATAGACATGTAAAATTCGTGTTATAATTTAGTAACAGACTAAACTTCACTTTCCTACCCGTAACAGAGCATAATCTGCGATTCAATTGGCCACGAACTTTTATGTGTTGTCATTTACCTGTGTTACGTCATTATAGAGATTGGCCTCTCTACCGTGTAAGCATTCTCCACGGCAAGTCACGACAATATCAGCCAGTGGGAGACGTCGAGCAAGTCTATAGTCACTTGGAGTCTAGTCAGCTGTCAGAAAATAATGCGAATTTTGCATGTCTCTACTGATAAGGCATTAGTAAAGACACGAGAACTTTGCGTTTTCTTTTGGGCACAAGCTAGGATTCAAACTGTAATTCCGTGCGTTTTATGAATCAGTCCTTTACTGATTCAACACCTCCTGGAGGGCGTTCAACCAATAATCAAGAAGCAGTTAAATACAGACTCAACCATGTCATATCACTATGTCAGAAATCAGCTAATGAGGAGATAATGTCTGTTTGAGTACACAGTTAGTCTTGAAGGCTAGCCTGCAGGTCAGTGAACACGAGGAATTTCCCAATCCCTAGGCATTAGCACAGAATATGTAGGAATACAGAATAGAAACAGCCGATAGGACGGCCAACACAGCCACACACGCCAGCAAAGTGGCTTCGCTGGCCAGCAACATGGCGGAAAGGCTTACCACCATTCAGCGTAAGGTGGCTGCCCTGCTAGCCGGCAGCCAGGCCAATAGGAAACTTGCCGTAACACGCAGGAGCCAATCATGCACGGAGCTGGTATCAACAGTCTCGGGCAGCCAATATGCGACTGTGCAGTTCGTCTGTACCAAACGAGCAGGGACGTCATTTCACGTCTGTATTACTATTTAATCTGTGGCATTAGCAACAACATAGTTTCGTAACTACACGGTGGTAGCCATTTGTGTTCACCGAATTATTGAATTTTAGCAAAGATGTTAGATGGGTCCAGATGGAGCATGTCGCCGGGAGCTGTAAACAAACAAACGCTTGACGTAGCTCTGAACAATATGGTCGATTAATTAAAAAATCGAGGAACTATTAATTAAGAGGTGTGTAAACAGGGCTACAATATAGTGTTTTCAACCTAAAATATCAATTAAAGAGCATAATATTTTAATTTACCTTAAGAATACCTGTATGATGTGTACATTTGAGGTTAAAGCAATATGGCGGCTGGCTGATTTGGTGGCTTCCTCTCACCCCTCTTGGCTTCACTTCCTCTCGCCTATATACTGACCTTTTGCTACCCCCGTGAATTTTAGCGATCTCTTGTAAATGCAAACAGTTTCCGCAAACGCTTGCTAACAGCTTGTGAACAACTGAAGGGATAAGATACGTGTATAGTTACTCACGTGTCTACGAGGGCGAGTGGGGCAGATCCATGCTGGACGCAGGTCGACAGTCAACTGTCAAGTGAGAGGCCCACCTAGTCTTGTCTTGCAGACTGGACGGGACAAGTGGTGGGTGTGGAGTCGCCTTGGTCGGGCAAGGTCGCGATATCGCAGCTTGTTTACGCGCTCAGCCACAGTTTAGTGCTTGCTCGAGAACGTGGACGGCAAACACCACGACGACAGCTGATTGGTTCAAGTTTATCAGCCCCCCTCCCTCCCCCTACAAGCTGTGCTCGCCTATTGTTGTTTCTGGTTTTCTGTTCGAACGTGTCCGGCCAATTCGAGCTTGTTTGACGAGGTTATGATCCGTCGTGCGGATGGGAAATAAGATCCTAGTTGACTCTGTCTACTGTTGGCAAGGACTCATATTTTGGGTGAAAATATTTCTGGACTAGTTCGTTTCAGTGCCTCGTGTCATAGCCGTCTTAAGTAGAAGGCAGCGGCCTTAGATCCGGCAACCCTGTGAGGAAGGGTCATTTAAACACTTCTTTTGTCTCGCTAACAGCAATGGCTTCCCCTGATTCGCCTGTATGTATGGCACAATACCGAATCAGATAGAGTCGTTGTCTTTGGAGAGCTACAAGAAGTGTTAAATTGACCCTTCCTGACAGTGTTACCAGATCTAAGGCCGCGGCCTTCTACTAAAGACGTCTATGCTCGTGTGCACATCTGCAGCTCTGCTTCATGGTCAGTGATTGGCATTATTAACTGTTACTAAGGTTATTTTAAAAGCAAATACGTTTTCTAATGAGAGAGCTTGGCACAGAGAAAATTTCTGTCTGCCACTAGTTTCGCTTCAGTCGCTAATGTGCCAGACAAATACGAAACAGTAGTAAAATTAAATTTAAATAAACTTGGAAATGATAGACGCCATTTATTTTAATTTTAAAGTGAAAAGAAACCGATTTTGCGTTTTAAATTATCAACTTAAAGTAATTTAAAATTCAGGAAAGCTCTGTGATTGGTCAGTTTGGTGCACTACCGATACCAGCGCTCAAGTGGCAGAAATTTTCCCTGTGACAAACTTTTAACACTGATTTTTTCTAACCTGTGGTAGAATTAACCTTACTGTTACGTATCTTAAGGGAGTTCAAGTAAGGAAAACTGGTAATTTTATATTTGTATGAAATAGTGTTAGTTTTGCAGACGCTATGTGGGCGTATACTTCCCTCTTACAAAAATAATTTAGCTCATCTAGTTTTTCCATTATAGGACTTCAAAGTCAAATTTTGTATGTTTTCAGTTCTTATAAGCCGCAAAAACCAATTAACGTAATGTATTTAAAAAATTCACATTGAAACTACATGTAACGGAAATTGCTTCCCATGTTAAAAAAAAAATTACATAATATCCTTGCATTTAAAAAAATTGATAAAAGAGGAAAAAAATTCAAAATAAAAAAAAATATATAATACAAAAAATTTGATCATGGATTTTAAAACATGTCGAGTAGTAGCCTGTGACATGCAGTTTTACTGTGCATTTTTTTATTTCTTTATTTTTATTGGTTTTTGCAGCTTATAAGAACGAAAAAGTGAGAAGTTTGATTTTGAAATGCCATTGTGGGAAAACTGACTGAGCAAAAATTCTTTTGCAAGCGGATAATATACTCCCAGGTAACGTATACAAAACTAACACTATTTCATACAAACACAACACTACGATTATTCCCCACTTGAACAACCTTCACGTTTTCGCAAACATTATTTCTCTCCGCTTTGTTCCAGTGCCTTGCGAGCACACCTTCTTCTCTGCTCCACGGTTATTAACAGCGTGCCTTTGTGAAGTGACAACTCTCATTGGACTTACGCCAATCACTGCAAGGCTGCTTCAACACCACACGTCTGTGATTTGCCGGTATAATACCATCACGCATGAGAGATAAACATCACTGACCACGAAGCTTACCTGCAGAGGAGCACGTAAGATACTAAAACAAACTGGGAGAAAAATAATTTTTTTGCGAAAAGTTTATGGCCCTGCAAATTACAAATGTATTATTTCCCAGTAAACATAATTCTGCACGGAAAAAAGAGTATAGTTGCAGGTACCATACTTCTGTTAAAATAGGGACAAAAACAGTTTGGTTGTTGGTACTACTCTGGACAGTTCCTTCAACAATCTGTTTCGCAGAAGAAACAAAGAGTCTTGTTGCTTTTACACACCAGATGGTAACAGTCTTAACTACGCCGCACTCTAACCACAGTAGTTTATACATAGGCTGTTGTAATGAGTAATCAGTTTCATAGCAGACAAATGTAGTTATACTTTCTTGTCTCGCGAAGTTTTTCTTTTCCTAAGGGTTAAAAGTTTCGCAGGTTCATCGATCTGTGGGCTAGATTTCACAGGTCTATATAATCTCTAGTGCTTGCCACTTGTTCGTTGGTTGCGAAAACACCTTTACACTTGGCTAGTAGCAAGGAACCGCGTACTTTTGCTTTTGAAAATTTGTCACTGACTGTTTCTGAAAGTTTTATCTGATGAACTGTGATCCATTTGTACGCGTAACAATTGATACACAGGTTTAAGGCCTTGTTACAGAGTTTTGCAGTGATTTCGAAAATATTTTTTTATTGCTACCTAATATTCGTAACAAAATTTCGCTGCACTGTTTTGACAGTTATATGTTATAATTTGTAGCTGAATTTTTTTTGTAGAATTATACTAAACGGTTTTTTAGATTTCATTAAACAAAGTACCACGTTTTTCGTCGTGAAAATAAGCAAAAATTAAGGGAATTATTTTTTAGCTGGCGAATGGTACATTATTTTAAAACACGCGTCCACAGTATTGTGCATCGTGTGGTTGCACATTGACTCAATTGTTTTCAAAACTTTTGGTTAAAAATATTTGAGTTATTGGCACGAGTCTGAAAAAAAACTCGGGAACAAGTCCTGAAAGTCCAAATTGTCATCAAACGATCAGACGAACATTAAATCTGCAGCTATAAAGACAGAAGCACAGAATAGTTAGGAGTTCAGAAGTAAAATAGTCGGCGAACTCTGTTACACACGACGGCAAAATGGCTTCTCTGGCCAGCAACATGGCGGAAAGGCCTTCCACCAATCAGACTAAGGCGGCTGCCCTGCTAGCCGGCAGCCAGGCCAATTGGAAACCTGCAGTAACATACAGGAGCCAAACATACACGGGGCTGGTATCACTGTAAAAAAACTTCCTTGATGTTTAGGAAGTTATTATCGCAGATGCAGTATAGTACAGTTACCATACTTCCGCCTTGTAAATATGCAAACTTTTACAACTGTTACAATACAAGTCTGGTAACTTAAGTATACATTTGACTGTTTTATAATTAGATTTAGGAGTGCTACCATGGATGTCTGGGAAACTATTCTACCATACCTACTTTCTTAGCGCTCCTATACGCACGTCTGGTAAATTTGCAAACTATTTTTTAGAGTGTATCAACAACCTCGGGCAGCCAATAAGCGGCCAAGTTCGCCCGTATTAAACGAGCCGCCACGTCGTTTCACCTCTGTACTACTATTTAGTCTGCGACAGAAGTCCTTGCCGCATCTACTAGCCGGGAGAGATGAAATCGCGCCTCAATGTCGTCCATTGTGGAAAGTTATCGGACCTTGAAACTGTTTCACTTTCTACGTAACCATGGGAGTCCTCGGGCAAGTGTCTGGGTTTTTTTACAGTGAACAAGACAGTGTAAATGCTGAGTCACGTTACTTCGACCCAACTTCTACTTTTTAAATTAAAATTAATTTTGTAAGTATCCAACCAATCATGTGAATAATGAAAACCTTGCAGGTTGTTCCATGGTAGGAAGGAAATATATTATTCCTTTAATTTAGGAAATTGACGTTTTGTATATTTTTAATTAATCATCTGAGCATGCACTTACCAGTTTCTCGTGATTATTTGTTAATATTACCGACCGTATAAAAGAAAAATAGATACACTGGTTAAGAAAATTTCAGTATCACTATTAGTAATAATATTTACGTCATGTCAAAATTAATTTAAGTTGACTTGTTTCTAAATATTCCATGAGTAATTTTTACTATGAAAACTTGCAGAGTTATATTCAGATTTTCTTAACTCTAAAGTTTTCTTCTTAACTGCGGAAACAAGAAAAAACAATACATAAGAAGTTAAGGTTCTGGACATAAACAGGTTTTCTATGACCTAGAGCTACTCTCAACATATATAACCGTGGGGCGTAGCCTTGTCGAGTAGACAGCCGCTTCAATGTGGCGAACATGCCCATAAGGGTGATTTGTATGTACTTTGAGGATTTCTTCTGAAATTATTTGTAATAGAACATGGACATTCAGCAGAGCGTTGTTTCGGAACAGTAACTAAGTCAACAATGCCTTAGGTATATACACATACATATATTTATTACAACAATACGCTTGTCGTGTGCCGCGTAGCGTGGTTATGTTGTAACACACCGAGGCTGCTGAAAACCGGTTAGGCGTGGCCTTGACTTCGGCTGTTGCCCGTCGCACTCGTTAGCACACAGACAGCAAAATAATAAAGGTAAGAATAGAAGAAGGAATTCAAAATTATTATTAGAAAATCACGTGTGTCTCTAAGGAAAGGAAACGTTCGTGAGTTCAACGAACTTCACAGTCTTACGCTAGCTCCAACTTTCTTAATTTGTTTATTCATTGCTGGACCACAGCCACACTTGCAAGATGGTTGTTGTCTCAGATATCTGCAGTAAAGGCCGTAGTTGGGACAGTATAAGTGGTTCGGGATTAACTGAGCACTGAAACAAGTTCTGCTAAAATTCTATTTTCAGCCAATTAGTATCTTTCCGCGCGTTACGGCAAACGCCGGTTTCTAACCTCTCTGGACACGTCACTTGATGTTGGCGCGTTTAAGACTAACTGTGCAGTCGGTAGGAATCCATACAGTGTGATAAAAAAGATAATTACTTACATAAAATACAATTATGTCGCTTTCTGTTAATTTTGTTCGAATAATGTTGTATTTTAGTGGGGAAATACATGGAACATATTTTTCGTAACTTCGCTGCCAACCACACGCAGTGAGGTAACTATAGTTAGTGTTTTAAAACATGCAGTAACGGCTAGTAATATATTTCGAAGGTTAAATTTTTAGTGATCACACAGTTGGTAGCTGCAACTGAGTTCGTGTGGACAGTAGAAGTTTACGGAGAATTTCTGAGTACCCGGTACAGAACCCATGATTTATGCATTTCTTTTTAATACTTTCTTTTTTGTAGTTGCCGTAAATGTTATGTTCTAAGAAGATTTTACTAAAAAATTTAATTTCTTAAAATGTACATTATAAAAAAATTCGAATATTTAAAATATACATTACGGAACGGCAAATGTGCACCGCATCGCAATTTAAAAAAAAAAAAATAAGTTACGTAGGTCTGACATGCACACCAGTATCCTATTTTTATTTCCTATTATAAAGCAGTTAACGTAGTTGCTTTAAATTTCGCTGAGACTTGGTAGTTATTTAATGATACATACAGACTATGCCCATATCTGAAGCTGACGCATATAAATAATAAAAATTCAACAAGGTTCCCATTAACGACTCGCAAACATGAAAAGAACACTTTAGCAAACGTTACATGTTTTATTCATGGTCTATCAGCCCCTGATGAAACGAAAGCCCGAAGAGTTCTCGATACTACTTTTCACTGCAGGAAATTAAATAACGCTGTATCGACGAGGCAAAGCGTATTACAAATTACACGTTTTGTATACTGCTTCACTTTGTAAATGAGTGATTCTCTGAAGTATGAAATTTCTAAAACCAAGCTACGGTTGGCATTTTGGATTTGTAACTTTTATGTCTTTCAAATTGTGTCGCTTCCATTGCTGAGATTCTTCGAAAACTAATTAAACTTATTCTGTATGACAAAATTCCGTATTCCCAGAGCAGAAAACTAGTTAAGTTTTAATATCTCCCAATGATTTTTTCACGACCGTCAGTCACCTAGTGCTGGTTATTTTGCGCCGATTTTACATTACCGCATTTGATGTGTGGGAACAGTGGAGTGATAAGGGCCAGAATACCATGCTCGACGAGAAGCATGTCGCCTCTATTCACCGCGCATCAAACTATCGTGCAAGGTTTTACTAGCAGTCAGTTTCCAATGGGACTTTCAGCGGTAACCTCCAATTGGGGACCTGAATTCGAAACCATGCTACCTCCAAAATTTATGAAATGACAATAAAAGGTAATATCTTTTTCGTGTGCATTTATGTCTATCTTAAATATGTTACTAAATAAAATACATTATTTTTACTCCCATTAGTATTATATTCCAGATAGAAATAAATGCACACACAAACGAAATTATTTTTTTCGCTAATTTGTAAATTTTGGAGTTAGCATGGTTTGTAATTCATGTCCCCAATTTTTATTTCTGGATAGTATAAAGTAAAGGTCAACATACGCCTGTCATTTTACACTTTACGAATTCAAGGGGTATTTTCGGAGTTACTGCAGTCTTTAAAAAAAGGCAGTTTCTTTTGACATTTTGAGGGGCCCGAAAATAATGTTTCTAACAAGCGTGCTGGATTTGTAAGATGATAGAGGCGTGGCTTCAACTGTGAGTTAATTTCGTAGGTAATCGCGATATGAATAAGTTAAGCTGTTTTGCGTCAAAGATAATACGCGTGACAGGCTGCAACGTCGTCCATGCACAAAGTCGAGGACGTCACTTAATGGACGACTTGAAAAGAGGCGGAGCTTCAGTCAGGTGTGGGATACAATTCCTATCTCCATGGATACCGCAACCGAACATAACCTTCATACAGGCGTTTGGCTTCACATGTCCCGGATGAGATGTATGTATGTCAAGGAAAATGATTATTTGTTTGGAATTTGCCGTTTTTTTTTTTTTTTTTTTTAGGTAAACATTAAACTTATGCTTTTGCGTATCTTAACCATGAAATTGAAACTAATATTTTTAAACTTGCGTGCCAATCTATGATTACACAGAATTGTTGGTGTTTTGCCATCACTAACCAACAAATCAACATGTTTGTAAACAAGTTTTGTTTCCCACAGTACTCTCCCCTGCGGTGTGACGTCAGAGGGCGTGTACTTCAAGTCGTCCATTAATTACTAGAGAGAAAGATGGAGTGTGTTTCACGGCAGCCAAAGCTGATTGTGTTGTATGTTCTAGTTTAGTGTTTAAGGGTGATGTCTACCTCAGAGCCACGGTGGAAGCAAGCTTAGGGTTTTACACGTTAAATTGTTGTCTATGTGGCTCAGTACGTGTTGAAGCTTCTGAAGTTTCTTAATACGCCACCACTGACTTTTATATTCGTCTCTGTGTCGCGCTCATCCCTCAAGAATCTTTCATGCAGTTTTTTCTACACCCTGAAAACTGTGAGCAAACATTCAATTTTAAACACTGAAAACACTCGTAAACGGCTATTCAAAATTTTTCCTGCAATTTTATTCATTTAGCAAGATTTTCCTTTTCCCAATGCAAAACATGGTTTTAAGTGATACCGCAAAAGATGACTGAGCCTCACAGAATGTAATTTAACATGTAAACCCTATCCTTGCTGCTGCTAGATCTCTGAGGTAGACAGATCGGCGTAGTTGTCGCAATTGGTATAGTGGCTAGGGCGCTCGCCTCCAAACTATGCGATCCTGGCTCAATCCCCGGCTTGGTCGACCAGGATGTTCGCTTGTAATCGTGCCGGACGATGATGTTGGTCACACTGACGTAGTGTGGGGCGATCTAAGGTGTGTGGTGCTAAGCAATGAACGTTTAGATTGTTGGTGACAGAACCCTCATTGGCTTAAGTCAAATTCACAGTAAATAAATTGTTTTGTACGTTTACAAGAAGGTTTAAACCTTGGAAACTTAGTTGACAAAGAAACTTCTTGTAAAACTAAAATGGTTGGTCTTGAAAAAAAAAATACAACGTATATGATTGTAAAATTATAAGTTATAGACTTATGTTAGTATATACTATAAGGAAAATTGAAATTTCAAGTAATCAGTGTACTTTAATCATGACATTGAGCTTATTTATTAAATATATGTCCATTAAATAAATTTTACACATAATTATTTTGTCAAAGTTAAAAAAAAAAAAAAAAAAAAAAAACTCCCTGGCCGCACCGTAATTCTAACCTTCACATAATAACATGTAACTTAGCCCTTGCCTTTCCATGACTTAAATGCAATTACTTCTTTTTTATTTGTATACATTCAATGTACAGTTCAGTGATATGACTTTGATTTTTAAGCAGGCAATCACTATAAATATTAACATTATTTTAAAAAAATGCACTCCAGGGGATGTGATTTGTGTATAACCTTGTACTTTTCGTGGAACCTATGGTTTTGGTAGACTAGAAATTTTCCCAAAATTTTTTACAAAGCAAATTCTTAAAACTTTACAAACAAAAAATTTTACAAGACAATTTTTTGTACATTTACAAAAGTTTGTAAATCTTCAAAGAAATGCCTTGTGATTAAATTTTTTTTACAGTGTTGGAGTACACGAGTAACGACTATATGTATATGTATATTTTCGTAAAGATTTTTCACTAAATAATTTTAATTCCTTGTGTACAGATTATCTGCTTACTTAGCGGTTATTTATTGGCAGCGCGTATTTATGAAGGATTCAAGGTTACAAAGAGACGCTGAGAGTTACATACATTCGATCTCTGAACATGAAGCAGAGCTGCAGATGTGAACAAAGTTATTGAAATAAGCTGGTGCAAAAATTATGTTTCGAACATTTTCTGTTCCTAACTATGACATTTCAGTTCAAAAGACAGATTTGTTGAAATGATACAGATTATAAATTTAAGTAAAAAACTTCGTATTCACACTGTTACCGATTCTTTTGTTTTCCTCTTATTTATTTGATCTGAAAATGAAAATACTTCAGGTAAAATTCCACTGTACCATATACAGAGTATGTTAAATACACAGAATGGATATTTCATGCTAATTTAATTTTTTTTTAATTTGAATTCGAGAAAAACTAATATTTTCGCTGAGATTCAAAAGTATTTATCCTTTTAAACAAATACATTTATCGAAACATTCGAAACAACCCTGAAATTTATTTTGTTTGAGCAGCTGCGTAGGGACTTATTTGCGTTGAGTGATGGAGTAAAAAAGCTTCGATGAAATAAAAGCTGTTATTTCGAAAGCGCAGGTGCGCAGGTATATTAAATTACCTTCGTTAGAAAATTCCCTCGGATAATTTTCCACGTATTTAAATTTCAGACCCTACTGTATTTTTATAAGCCGAAGAAGCATAATAGTTCCTCAGTTAATGTTTTCAATGTATTTTTTCCCCCTTCTAGGGTTGAGTGAGTGTGAACAGAGATTCTCCGAGACCTCAGCTCTCTTCTGAGAAAATATAATAATGAGCAGAGTGCGGGTAGTCTCCTGTAAGCGGGTGTTTTCACACTCGTTACCGAGCGAGGTTCTGCAAGGATAACACACTGGTCTCATGTTCGAGAGGTCACGAGTTCAATTCCCGGGAGAGGGCCGCGGAGGTCGAACGGGGAGTCTGACCGCTTAGCTCAGCGGTTAGCCCTCCTCGCTGTTGGATCAAGGGTCCCGGGTTCGAATCCTGGCCCGCGAGGTGACATTTAAGGCCATTATATTTCAATTATTTCAAACAATTGCAAATAACTCGAATATTTTTTAACCAAATGCTTTGAAAAAATTTGACACTGTGTACACAGTCATATACGATACACAATCTTGCCAGATATTTTTTAAAAATAATGTTCCGTTTGCTAGAAAAAATTATTTTGCTTGATTTTGGCTAATTCAGACAACAAAATATGTGATATTTCAGGGGCTAAAATCTAAACATTCGTTTGATGTATTGCAACAGAAAATTTAAGATACAAACGATGATATATAAGCGTTTAGACTGCCAGAGTCAAATTTTGATATATGTATTAATTTGCGTTAATATTTTTTTTCGAAACTATTGCAAAACTAAAGAGCGAGGACTTAACGTCACTTCCTCGGGTTCAAGACAGCGTGTTTATGTTCGTCTTAACTGACTACAAAACATACAATTAAAAACCACAAAATACAAACTACTCGCGGTCACTTGAATTTGACAACTTAAAAGAGAAAGGGGAGGGGGTATATATGGTGCAGTGGCGAGGCGATAGCCTTGTTATTGTACCAAACATGAACATTCGCCTCCCGACGGGGTCGGTCCCCAGATTTTCACACGCGGGTATCGTGCCGGGTGATGCCGTTGGTCGGCTGGTTTACTCAAGGATCTCCCGTTTCCCCCGCCCTGTCATTCCCGCGCCGCTCCACATTCACTTGTCACCCCTCACTAGTGCTAAACACCTCGGTGTTAAGACAGCGTATGAGTCATCATGTCGGATTGTTATTTAATCTTTCACTTTTTTTGTAATTCTGGTAATAAAATGGTGAAATTCGCTATTACAGCGTGAATCCTATTTATAGGTCATTCGGAATAAAGTTAGCAATAAAAAATTTAGCCTTTGTAAAAAAAAAAACACCACAAGTTACTACATATAATTTAACATTAAATGTAGTTACCTTATTCCTCATATGTAGAGATAGTGAAATTTCGCGAATTCAATTACCTGCATGTTAGAATCAAATATCCTATACTTACTCAAGTTCCGACCATTTGTCGACCAGCTGCTACTCAGAGGAACAGCAGACAATGAACGAATAGACAGAGCTTGAGTATGCACAGGATATTTGATTCTAACGTGAAGGTCATTGAATTCGTTAAACTTCACCGTCTCTACTCATATGGTTGGTAGCGAATTGCCGAATGTAGTTACTCGTATTTGCGCATTAAAAAAAATAACAATAGTGAATTTAAATAACCTGAAATCGACATACTTATTTTATATGATTAATATTTTTATCAAAATATATGGATTTCTACCGACTAGACAAAATACCTATTTTACACGCGCAAACATAAAGAGGCGTGTACAGAGAGGTTAGACATTTCCCGTGGTTTGCCGTTATGCGCGGAGAGATATCAACTGACTGAAAATAGAACTTTAGCAGAAGTTTTTGAGTGCTCACTTTATCCCGAAGCGACTATACTTTGTGCTACAATACAAACACCGTAGCTGAACTTGTATCGTGTAGGTAGGCCGCAATCAGTGCAGCAAATATACATTTTTAGTTTCAAAATTTTACAACTGTTTAAAAAAAAAGTCAGTATTACAATAACGCGACTGATGCTATAAGCTTTACGAGTGTGTAGTAGATAAATAAACGCTGTAAACATTAATTGATTTCTACATTTTTTCCCTAAGCCAATATGGATAAAATACAAAACGACAATCCTAGATAATGGTATTTGTCAACTTTATGAGTAAATATTTATCCAGAATTACCAATTCGTTACGCGTGATCTCTTCCGCCGCAGTTAAATGCACAAGGTTCTGGCATCAGAGATTGTGCCTGAGAAGTTCGTAACACTGGAAACAATTTTGCTCAAAACGTTGCATAAAACTATTGTCTAGGATTGATATTTTTTTTACTTTCGCAAACTGGCTTAAAGGAACTTACAGTTAGAGTAGACTGATGTTGTTTTCAGCGTTGAATTATGTGTCACGCCCTCTTAAGCGCTGGCCGAAATATTTCGCTCACTCACTCAATTCCTGGCACCGACCTTCCTGCATCTAGTTTTACACGTTTACCGAAATCATGGTTCCTTAAAAGGGCACGATCCACCGCAATTTTCATTAACAATGCTTTTAATTTTTTATTTGTACCACCAGATATTTGTTTTCTTATTTTAGACACAAAATGTGACTAAATTTGGCTATTACGAAATTTTTTTACTTCTCATAGTTTTCGCGTAATGGCTTGTTAAAGTCAAAATTTGCTTGTTTCCGTTTTAAGGACTACACGAAAACCAAACTGACTTACCATACTGAACAAATTCACAGTACATAAAATGTCACGTACATAAAAACAAAGAATAAAACATTTTTGCATTTAAATAAAAGTGCTAAAACTTAAAATAAAAATTTAAAAAAAAAATTATTTTAAAAATACAAAAATTTTTAATTTTGTTGTTAAACATAGGCTAACTGAACTTGTAGCCTACAACATTGTTATTCACGGTGAATTTTTTCGGTTTGGTAAGTGATTTGGTTTTAGTGTCGTCCTTAAAACGTAAACGTGCAAAATTTGGCTTTAACGAGCCATTACGCAAAAACCATGCGAAATAAAAATTTTTATAAGAGGAAAATTTGGTCACATTTTGTCTAAAACAAAAAGAAAAAATAACCGGTACAAATATAAAAATAAAAACATGGCGTTGGAAATTGCGGTAGATTGCTAATTCCTTTCCTAGGTATTAACATCGTGTCAGGTTGTATGCATAGGGTAGAAAACAGCTTCCCTGAAATGAATTGGCGTAAACGCTTCAAGTAAAGATATTACTGATTTATTTTTCTCCATACATATTTTGTAGAAATGTGTGACGTAAAAAAAAAACAAGCAATAAGCTCTCTGATTGTCTAATTAAAGACGTATGGGTGTTCAAGTGCGATAAATTCATAATTTTATATTTATATTAAATAGTGTTTGTTTTGTAGACAATACTTGTGAGTACAGTTTCCTCTTGCGAAACAATTTTAACTGGCATAGTTTTCTCATAACGATGCATCAAAGTCAAAATTGGCATGTTCAATTGTCATGGAAAAGGTGAAAACCAATTGACTTATGTAAGACAAATAATTCACAGTGAAATAACGTACTATGGGCTATGTATTAAAACATTTTTAAACAATCCCGTGAGTAATTTTTGTATTTAAAAACATTGCTGAGTTTTAAACTTTTTTCCTGTAGTTTTGCGATTTTTTAAAAATTCCAAAATATTACGTTACGGTATTTTAAATACTTTATTGCATAGTTCATGGGATGTAATATCACGGTGATTTTTTTTATTCAAGAGATTTTTGAATGTTTGTTGCAATGGGAGTTTACAATGAGAAATTATTGGTTTGTGGATGTACGTCATTGCTCATGTTTTGCTGATCAAACCTGTGTTGAATGACGAATAATGAAAAACGAACAAGAAAAAAATATGTATAAAACACACACAAAAATAGAATGTAAGCGATCCCAAAGGATTTTTCAGTTTTTTTTTTACTATAGACAACAAAGAATTCTAGAGATAGAATTCAGTCGAATATCTACACAACACCCAGACACAGAAGACAGACACAAATATAGAACCAGATTCCTAATATATAAAAAAATGGAAATAGACAAAAACAGGTAACAGTGGACAACAAACACAAGACAATAGATAACACAAGTTAAACCAACGAAAATATGCAACGTTTCGGGGATTGCGATCTATCCCCGTCTTCAGGCTGAGACACAGCTGGTCAGAACACCAAGTAGGTCAGTTGGTTTTCACTATTTGCATGGCAACAGATCAAGCAAATTTTGACTTTGGCGCACCGTTACGAGAAAACTATGCCAGTTAAAATTGTTTCGCAAGAGGAAACTGTACTCTCAAGTATTGTCTACAAAACTAACAATATTTCATAAAGAAGTAAAATTTTGAATATATCGCACTGCAAAGGTCGTTTGAAAGACGAGAGTGTCATAGTTGCGTTCGTATGATAGTGCCCCAGTCGTAACCGATTCATTGCATTTCTCAACCCAGCCATACTTAGGACCATGAACTTTTCGCGAAATGAATGTTACCCCATTTGGTTTTAATGCATTACGTGTACATCTGCAGTCCTGATTCATATTCTGTGATTGGATATTTCAGTTCTTGTGTGTCTTGAGGTTTTGTCCTCGAACGACAGACGTGTGGTGTTGCAGTAAAGTTGATTGGCACAGTTTAACGAGTGAAGTCACTTCACATAGACACTTTGCCAATAAATGATAATATGATCCGCAGATGTGCACGTAAGCCACTGAAACAAACTTTGGCAAAATTATTTTCGCGAAAAGTTCATGGCACTAGTCATACCAATTAAAAACTTAATATGCGTACAATTTTTCTTTCTTTTTCAAATATTTGTGTCCATTTCAAATATTTATAATCACGCATAAGGCTTCGCTCTTTAGTTTCGCAGTGGTTTAGAAAAAAATTAACGTCAATTAATACTTATATAAAAAATTCATCTTACAGTTTTAACACATATATCGTTTATAGCTGTATTTTTCGGTTACAATACACCAAACGGATTTTTAGATTTTTGCCCCTGAAATATTACATATTTTGCTGTAAAAATAAGCCAAAATTAAGCAAAATAATTTTTTGCTAGCAAACGGTACATTATTCTGAAAAACCCTCTGGCAAAATTGTGTATTGTATGGCTGTACACAGTCTCAAAATTTTTGAAAGCATTTGGATAAAAAATATTCCAGTTATTTGCGACTGTTTGAAATACATGAAAGATAATGACCTT
Source organism: Medauroidea extradentata (assembly GCA_003012365.1). Lineage (NCBI taxonomy): Eukaryota > Metazoa > Arthropoda > Insecta > Phasmatodea > Phasmatidae > Medauroidea > Medauroidea extradentata. The sequence continues at coordinate 33,080 of PNEQ01040396.1, read as the reverse complement.
AACTAAAAAAATTCTTGTCTTCGTGAAACACCTTACTATTTCTAGTTAATAATTTTATAGATCATAAACTACTTTAAAATACGATTTATAGATAACTTAATGACGGACCATCCAAAAAACATTTACTCTATCTACTTTTACATTTTTATGGATTTATGGGTAGAGCCGCGGGTTTGTAGGAAAAAAATTTCACACCACTTTGTTTTATAGCCTTACATGTATATGTACAGATCTGCTCTGTGTTTATTGGCTGTGTGTCATTATGTAGAGGCGTTACTTATTTGACTGTGCCAATCAGAAGAAGGTTACTGAGACACCACACGTCTGTGATTAGCTGATAAAATCCCAAGAAGTTACAAACATCCAATCATTGACCTCGACACAGATTTACAGGTGTGCACGCAATGCGTTGAAACAAAGTGATCCAAAAATCTTTTCGCAGAACTACTGTTACGTACTCAACAGCTGATTTCAATAAACTTTAGCCAAATGCAAACGTGAATTAAATACAAACCATCTTGAAATCTAGTATTTACATATAAAACACCTTCGCTAAATTTCCACATTTCTTTCTATTGGTAGGTAGAGACAGGATACATTCACGTGTTCAATGAACTATGCGCTAGCCTGTAATAATATCCTAGCAGGGAGAAGCATCTCATTGGCTGTTCGCTGACACAGTGATACTAAATGATTGGACATTAATTTAGTTGGTTCCTTACTATCGGCTCGGCGTCTGCAAGAAGGCATCGAATATGTCAAGAGCCAGTTGTGAAAGCAAGACGAACATACAGTTGTTAGAATTTTAGCTTGTCCCGAAAAGAAAAGCTAATTATTTTGTGTTCATATCCGAGGGAGTCTTCCGATTTCTTACGTCTGCATGCAAGGAAAAAAAAAAATATTTCGTCGCAGCTACAGAATATTTTGTGGGTATTCACCCTGCAAAAGTTATTCTGTGGCTGCCACAAAAAAAAACTATTTTACTGTCCCCACTCAAATACTGTGGTCACCAAAAAATTGTTTGGTGTTTACTACAAAATATTTTGTTCAGGGAGTACTTTCAACAAAAGTTGTCTTTCAGCGTGACTTGTATGATAGGACAACAGAAAAAAAAAGTGACATATTTGTTAGTAAAATTGTAATGCCGATGTGGACTAGATATGAGTTAACAACCGGTTATAGATTACATAAACGTTTAATACCACGGTCAAATTTACCGCGAAATGACAAGAAATGTTAAAGCAGCGATGGTCACCTATTTTTGCGAAAAGTTACTTACGGCATAATTGATTTCTATATACTATACGATCGGTCACAGTTTTTCTGTATCCGATAGTCATATCATTATGTGTTTTACATTTTGAATCAGCTACAGTTATCCTTTTACTGCTACTGCATGGCTGTTATTTATAGGCAGGTTACTCGCATCTTGCAGTTGAAATCGCAAATACAGTCGAGCAAAAAATACATGTCATGAAAATGTGTGAGTCAGTTTATTTTTCACTGTATCACAGTTTGCCAGACACGAACGCAGTTTTCATGACAAATAACTAGAGAAAGGAACATCTTGTCAGTTCAGCGACTAGCATGTTAGGATCCATTGTTCTGTGTTCACACAGGCATCGATCATTAGCCAGTTAGCTGCTGTTGTGACTTCCCAACCAGCTCGTCGGAACAGCAGATATTGAACGAATAGACGGAGCTTGTGTATGCATAGAAGGGAGTACATTCTAACGTATGGGATACTGAACTACAAATGACAAACGTGCCGAGAATAACGGAACAAACTCTGAACTTCCTTGTTCGATTACTGACTGGGAGATGAGTAAACGTACAAACTACTGAGGGTAGAGGTATACAGGACTCTAGACTATAAACTGCAGGTCGTTTAAGGGCGCGGTCTACCGCAATTTTCATCACCATTTTTTAAAATTTTTATTTGTACCAGATATATTTTTTCTTATTTTAGACCCAAAATTTGACCAAATTTGGCTCTTATGAAATTTTTTTATCTCTCATAGTTTTCGTGTAATGGCTTGTTAAAGTCATATTTTGCACGTTTCCGTTTTAACGACTACACTAAAACCAACTGATATACCAAACAAAACAATCACAGTGGATAAAGACATTGCAGGCTACAATGTCATGCTCATAAAAATAAAGAATAAAAGTTATTTGTATTTTTAAAAAAATACTGAATTTTTTAAATTTTAATTTTCAGCTTCAGCATTTTTTTTTTAAATTCAAATAATTTTTATTCTTGCAATGTCTTTATCCACTGTGATTTTTTTTTTAGTTTGGTATATCAGTTGGTTTTAGTGTAGTCGTTACAACGGAAACATGCAAAATATGACTTTAACAAGACATTACGCGAAAACTATGAGAGAGAAAAAAACTCCATAACAGCCAAATTTAGTCACATTTTGTGTCTAAAATAAGAAAAAAAATATCTGGTACAAATAAAAAAAAAAAAAAAATGGTGATGACAATTGCGGTAGATCGCGCCCTTAAGGAGGGAAAATTTCCTTTCCGTTATTCTGACTTAATAGATAGACTTCAGTTACTTATACTAACTGAACACACTGGCTGAAAATAATTATGAAAACAATTTTTTCAATGCCTCAGGTGCACGTGTGCAGTTCTGCTTCATGGTCAGTAATTGGCTGTTTTTAACTATATCGATGTCTTGGGGATTAACCCGCAAATCACAGACGTGTTGTGTCGCAAGTAACCTTGTTCTCACTGGCTCAGTCATATGAGCTACTTCTCTTCACAAATACACTCTGCCAATAGCCTCGAAGCAGAGGCGCAGACGTGTGAGATGATTGTTTATCGCGGGAAAACTAGACTGTCTGCTGGATTTCAACACACGATCAGCTTTCCAGAAGATTACTGGCTTTCACTTGTACGTGGAGCCACAGAATATTTAGGGATACAGAAGTGAAATAGCCGGTAATTCGGCGAACTCAGTCACACACGCCAGCAAAATGGCTTCCCTGGCCAGCAACATGGCGGATAGGCCTACGGCCAACGAGCTATATAGTAAACATAGAGGGGCGGAAACAGTAATCTCCAAGGCTCTGAGGTGTAGCCCAATTGAACGTGGTATTTTGACCCTAGATAAAATGGCGCACTCTTATATCCGGTCGAGAGACGAGAGCGATTATACAAATTTAAACATTATTACAGTATAATATATTACAATAATTATTGACATATTTTCCTGTGTTTAGCTGGAATATAGTGGAGCTATAAAGTAACGGATTTTATGTGAACACATGCCGGATTTTCAACATAATGTTGGTCACACTGCTGTTCGCCACGTTTTCTTTAGCCAAAACAGCCGTTCAATAGGGCTTCACTTTGGAAGCGTTTCCGCCCCTCTATGTTAACTATATAGCTAGAGACGCTGGAAAATCGCGAAAATATTTAGCATAGTCTCCAGTAAACTATAGTATCTCAATCGTGACACGTGTGAACAGTTTTCTGGCAAATCACACACGTGCTGTGTTAAAATTGTACAGTTCTAACTGGGCATGTTGAAGAGGGACACGGTGTTTCATATAAACTATAGCCAATACACATGAAAAACCTTCAGTGTTATACATAGCATGTTGGAGCCTAGCAAACAATCAACTTTTCCCGCGATTTACCAGTGTCTCTATATATAGCTCGTTGCTTACGGCCAATCAGCGTTAGGCGACTGCTCTGCTAGCCGGCAGCCAGGCCAATAGGAAACCTGCAGTAACATGCAGCAGTCAAACATACACGGGGCTTGTACTAACAAACTACGGCAGCCAATAAGAGGAGAAGTTTGCCCGTATCAAGACAGCCGCCACGTCATTTCACGTCTGTATTACTATCTAGTCTGTGGTGGAGCTGGTGCCATATTTGACTGAGCCAATAACAATCCTGCTATTGTAATATTTGATATCCTGTTATTAGTCTGTACAGCTACGATGTGTCAGAAGTACATCAACCAATCATATGTGTTGCAGTAAGCTACAGAGGTTTGAGTGGTTATGTTGGCACTAAACATTTTCAAGATGCATTGACACAAAATGTTGTATTTTTTTTTTCCACCAAAATCACCGGTTCTAGTTACTCATATGTGAGTGACTGCGTTCTCGTATATTGGTCACTCAAACGTCACTATCAGGCAATGCCAAACGTCACAGAAGAGTAGGAAATATTGGAGTTTATTTCCTTGTAGGTGGCTAGTAAGTACCAGTAATTTAACGGATTAATTTTAAAACCAAACACTTACATACGAACGCATGTCAATCTTCTACGATTGTAATAGAATAAATATTAGGTGTGGGGGGGGGCGGTAATTTTCGTGAAAATACTTTTGCACCACTTGGTTTCAATGCCTTACTATTAGGGACACCTAATTTTCGCGAAAAGAATTTTGACCCAGTTTGTTGCAGTGACTTGAGTGCTCATCTGCAGTTCTGCTTCATGGTTATTGGCAGTGTGTGACGTATCTCATTTGACTGAGCCAATTACAACAACGTTACTGCAACACCACACGTCTGTGATTTGCGGATGGAACACCAAGACACGAGAGAGTCATAACAGCCAATCACCGACCATGAAGCAGAACTGCAGATGTGCACATGAGAAATTGAAACAAAATGTTGCATAATTCTTTTATCAAAAATCACCAGCTCTAAGGGGCCGCGGTGGCCGAATGGTCAGACAATTCGCCTCCCACAAAGGCGATCCGGGTTCGATTCCCGACGGGGTCGGTCCCCGGATTCTCTAATGTGGAAATCGTGCCGGTTCGGTCGCGGGTTTTCTCGGGGATCTCCCGTTTCTCCTGCCCCTTCATTCCTTCTGCTGCTCCATTCTCACCTCATGTTACCCTTCACCAGCGCTGAAGACCTCGATGTTGAGCGCTAGACAAAATCTCTCACACACAAGCTCTACTCATTTGATACGAGCAAACTTCGCCGCATATAGTCTTCACGTGATTGTTGATACCAGCCACGTGTTTTTTTTTTTTCTTTCTTGCAAGTCACTACAAATTTCCTAATGGCTAGCAGGCAGAGCAGCCGTCTGCTGGTTGGCCGTAGGGACCTGCGCCATGTTGCTGGTTAGCGAAGCCATTTTACTGGCGTTTGTGGCTAAGTTTGTCGTCCTACCGGCTATCTCACTTCTGTATTACTAAATGATCTGTGTCGTAGTCGTGGTAAAATGCGAAGGTCCTGCATCGCAAGTTTGTGATCTCGAAGGTCGCGGTCTCGAAACGAAGACGGATAATGGCTCTAGTATCCACGATAAAAAATTGTCTGGCTTCTAGAAGTTGAGAGATTCGATGAGGCGGTTAGTAGGACGTTGGGGAGGGTGGAAGTGAAGATTCGTTCTTCACCCTTCTTCTCTTGTAGTTGCGGGGTCGGCGTTGTAGGTCCACTCAGCACGATCCAGCAGGAAGATTGGAGAGCAGTTCAAACACGTCTCGTGGTCGAGGTATCTTGGTCGGATAAGGCCAACTGCGACCTTGCCTGGGCGAGATCTCTCCAGATCTCTCCAGCCACTCCAGGCCCTCTATTATCTCCTTCCCTCTCGCCTGACTCAGCGATAGCACGTCGACCCACCGCAGACTACATAGCTGAGGAACCCCTGACATTCGCGAAAAGAATTTACCACCTTCTTTTCCCAAGGTCTTTCGTGCACAGTTGCTGTTCTGATACATACTTATTTATTGGATGTTTTAAGAGCGCGTGGTAGCTACATAAACGCTGAAACACCAGTTGAAATCTACACGTTTTCGGAAGTCTACATGGAGCTACTGGAAAACAACTACCGTAGATAGAGATGACGGTTTATCGCCGGTAAAACTTGACTGTTTCATAGGTTTCAACGTACGTTCAGCTTTCGTTTGTGCGTAGAGCTGTTGCCCTATTTGACTGAGCCAGTCACGCTATTGAAATATTTCATGCCCGTTGTTGGTATGTAGACAGCTACGTTGTGTCAAACGTATTGTATCACCCAATCACACATGTAAGAAGAAATCACAGTGTTTTCAAGGCTACTTTGACACAAAAAACGCAAGCGATATACCATCATTAGAGATGATGGTATATCGCGAAAAGGTTTTGTGTCAACATTGCCTTGAAAACACTGACACAACGTAGCTGTCTGCAGACCAATAACATGCATTAAATATTAAAATAACGGCATTCTTATTGGCTCAGTCAAATAGGGCAGTAGCTCCACGTACAAGGAAAAGCCAGTAATCTTTTGATAAGTTGAACGTATGTTGAAACCTAGCAAATAGTCCAGTTTTCCCGCGATAAACCATCATCTCTAACCATCATCCATAGAGCCGCGATTTTATGGCGAAAAGATTTTTGCAACATTTTGTTTCGATGCGTCATGTGCACACCTGCTGCTCTGCTACATCGTCTGTGGTTGGATGATTTTACTCTCACTTGCCTTGGCAAATTATAGACGTACAGACTCACAATAATCTTATTCTTATTGGTGCAGTCAAATGAGAAACTTGTCTGAACAAAGACACGCTGCCAATAACCTTGGAACAGAACTGCCGATGTGCACGTGAGTCACTGAAACAAAGTGGGGCAAAAATCTTTTCGCGACAAAATCGTGGCCCTAATCATCCATAACCATAGATAATGATTAGGGACCCCTGATTTTCGCGAAAAAATTTTTGTCCCAGTTTGTTTCAGTGCCTTACGTGCAAATCTACAATTCTGCTTCATGGTTATTGGCAGCGAGTCTATGTCAAGAGCCGTATATCATTTGACTAAACCAAGTACAATAACGTTCCTGCAACACCATTTGCTGGTAGAATACCAAGGCTCGTGACAGTTAAAATATCCAATCACTGACCACGAAACAGAACTGCAGATGTGCACGTAAGGCATTGAAACAAAGCAGGGCAAAATATGGCCCTAACCATCACCCGATCACTAGAGATGATGGTATATCGCGAAAATATATTTTGACAACATACCCTTCAAACCACTGTAGATTCTTGCAACATGTATGATTCGATGATATACTTCTGAAACAACGTAGCTGTCTCCAGACCAATAACAGGCATCAAATATTACAATATCGGAATTATTATTGGCTCAGTCAAACAGGGTATCAGCTCCAACTACAAGCGAAAGCCAGTCATCTTGTGGAAGCTGAACGTGTTTTGAAATCCAGCAAACAGTCAAGTTTTCCCGCGATAAACCATCATCTATACCGATCACTAACAAGAATCTGAAACCTAGCGTATCTTCAAATGACTTCCTGAAATGTCTAGGCCTCTACCAATCAGCAGCTGCAGACGAACACGTCAGACGCAGTCGCGACCAATCAGGTACATTCTAGTGCACTCAGTAGTTAAAAAAGAAACAATGTTCGTGTCTGGAGTCTCCGAGCTGCCCATTTACAGCCGAGTTCTCGTATATAACAGTTACCATTATTAAACTTTGTATCTGTATCCTTGACTATTCTGTAATTCCGCTAACGAAAGGCAAATTATTGTGAAAATAGAGAGCCATTATCTTGGGAAATATGGAATGTTTGCAACATGGTCTTTATTAGTTATATTTTCATTATTGTCTCAGAGACTTGCAGGAAGTGTCAAATAAGTCCAAGGCCAATTGCGAATGTGACACAGACACATATATGTTAGGAATTATAGGTTGTGCCCAAGTGATAACACGAATTTTTAAGGTATCTAATAATGGCACTTCATTTGATAAAAGAACAAAAACCTTTCAATCAATCTTAAAGGTCACAGACTGTTCACTGACATTGAGCAACAACGTTAATGGGGGAAAACGGAAGTGGCAAAAGCTACTATTTTTTCAAAGACACCTTGACTTTCAATTAACTGGCTTCACGGCTCATGACTGCAACCAGACAGTAAAACTTATTTTAATGTCGTCTTTACTGCCTGTTCCGACTGCACATTCTCAAGAAAGTTCCGCTTCAATACGGCAATATACAAGTACTCAGCAACACCGTAAGAAATGTTTGACTGAGCGAAACGAAATACACACGACCCGCAATAAAATAATTTTGTTTAAACAGTGCCTACTGAAAGTTTTTATATATGAATGCAATTTTCCGTGGTTTTTATTTTGCTGCCCAAACATCGATATTTCGCTGAAACAGTTAAGTATTTGTTATGCTGTACAATGAGTTTTGTGGTGAATAGTTACATATTTATAAGTATGCATACAAGTATATACGGATACACATAAATACATACATACGTAAATACATATTAAATATATACATATCTATATAGACCTACATAGACTACATAAATACATACATGTATAAATTCATACGTACATACATGCATAAATGCATGCATACATAGATAAACGCATGCGTGCGTGTATATATATGTATATGTATATATATATATATATATATATATATATATATATATATATATATATATATATATATATATATATATATATATATGTTGTACTTTTTTCTGTACAAGTTAATCTATCGAGCCACGCTGTTCAATGACACAAAGTGTCTGTTAAACTAAAAAATATATACTTTTGAGTATTTACAAACAAGTTGTTGCATTAGGTCAACCAAATATGTTGTTACAAATTAAACCCTTTCTTCGACATATGTTATTGGAAGCGAATGCAGCACGTAACGTGTAAATAAAAACGTAGTTAGTTTGAAACACCAACCCAATGCGGGAATCGTTCAAAGACTACGATCATTTTATTGTCAAGCATAAGCACTTTTGAAAAATTACCAAAATGTTAACCAACGAATTCAGATGTGTATAATTTAGTATTTTGCTTCAGTAACAAACATTTTGTTAGCTTAAGGCTGTCCAAGAGGAAAAATTCGTAATTTTATATTTGTATGAAATATGGTTAGTTTTGTATACGTTACTGTATTTTCCTCTTACAAAAACGCTAAGACATGTAACAGTTAAATAAACCAGCCTATCACTGGCCGAGAAGCAGAGCTGCAGATGTACACGAGGCACCGAAACAAAGTGATGCAGAAATATTTTCAACAGAAACAGGCGTCGCTAGTTATGTGACACGGTTGAACTGTTTACAGACGAATCACACACAGTCGTACCACACCAGGGTTATCATTGGCCTAGTCAAATAACGACCCGCGACAGTGCCGAAAGAAAAGCGTTAGAAATGAATACATGACACTGAAGCCGTCTATATTTATTATTCATAACAAACACATTACAATAATTTCAACCAAGAATATGCTTGAGCGGCAACAATTCCTTCCTCGCCTTTTGATGCAACGTGGAAACAGGTCACAAGCTAAAGCTCTAATCTCGAGGACTAAATCATACACAGGGCTGTGAAGTCTTCCTTGCAGGACATTGTACCCGAATATAAATCCTGCCCATTGTAACTTTAATTTGTCAAGGCAAGAGGGGAGAAACTTTTCACGAATTCAACGACTAGAATGCACAGGTCTGTATATACTCACTGAACCACAGACAATAAGCGAATAGACGGGGCTTGTGTACAAATAACGCAGTGGATTCTAAAATGTTTAGGAAGTTATTATCCCAGACGCAGTATGGGACAGCTACCATACTTCCGCCTTGTAAATATGCAAACTGTTACACTTGTTACAATACAAGTCTGGTAACTTCAGTATACATTTTACAGTTTAATAAATATGTTTAGGAGTGCTACCATGGATGTCTGGGAAACTATTCTACCATACCTATTTTCTTAGCGCTCCTATGCGCACCTGTGGCAAATTAACAAACAAATTTTATAGAGCAGGAATACTCATGTCTAATGGAAGACCACGTCATAATTTGCAAACGAAGAGGCACATTACCTCAGCTCCGCACTGCTTCTGCATCTGGCAGACAGATGAAACAGGGCAAGAAATCGTGGGTGTGTGCAAAGTGCAAATATTACGACTGAGGACTGGACAATATTGCGGGTTAAACGAACTGTCGGTTGGACTCCACAATCCTCTGTAAACTATAGCCTCCACAGTTTGTACATTGGATGCTGTCTCAACGAGTAATCAATAGCCCCACGATTCTACGGCGAAACTATTTTTGCATCAATTAGTTTTAATGTCTTATGAGCACATCTGCAGTTCTGCTTCACGGTCAGTGGTTGGGTGTATTAAATTCACTGATCTTAAGAGAGCAGTCTACCGCAATTTTCATCACCATTATTTTATTTTTATTTGCACCAGACATTTTTTTTCCTTATTTGAAACACAAAATGTGACTAAATTTGGCTCTTACGAAATTTTTTTATCTCTCATAGTTTTCGCGTAATGGCTTGTTAAAGTCATATTTTGCATGTTTCCGTTTTAACGACTACACTAAAACCAACTGATATACCAAACTCAAAAAAATAACAGCGGATAAAGACATTTCAGGCTACAATGACATGCTCATAAAAATAAAAAATTAAAATTATTTGAATTAAAGAAAAATGCTGAAACTCAAAATTAAAATTAAAAAAATCAATATTTTTTTTAAAAATACAAATATTTTTTTTATTTAATTTTATGAGCATGTCATTGTAGCCTGCAATGTCTTTATTCACTGTGATTTTTTTTTAGTATGGTATATCAATTGGTTTTAGTGTGGTCGTTAAAACGGAAACATGCAAAATATGACTTTAGCAAGCCATTACGCGAAAACTATGACAGATAAAAAAATTTCATAATAGTCAAATTTAGTCACATTTTGTGTCTAAAATAAGAAAAAAATGTCTGGTTCAAATAAAAAATTAAATAATGGTGATGAAAATTGCGGTAGACCGCGCCCTGAAGGCTGTACTGGCAATCAAAGACGTATGATGCAACAATTGAATCGGTCATTGTTAAAGGGCACTATGTCGAAAAACCATAACTGTGTAAAAAATTAAATCCATGGACTTACAGTACCAACCAAAAACATAGGGCCACTCATACATATAAGTTACACCCGACCCGGATTCATAACATTGGATGGAGCGACTTTGTGAATTTTTCCCTGAGTGTAATCGCCATAAGCTTCATTTTTTTTCCAAATAAACATTTTTGTGTATTTCTTTGTCTACAAGCTATGCATTTATGAATATATGGCACAAGTAAAAAATCACTACATTTTGCAGTATGCAAAAGCTAATAAATAGAGATGATGCAATATCGCAAAAATGTTTTGTGCCAAGGTAGCCTTGAAAACACTGACACAACGTAGCTGTCTACAGACCAATAACATGCATTAAATATTAAAATAGCGGTATTCTTATTGGCTTAGTCAAATAGGGCAGTAGCTCCACGTACAAGGAAAAGCCAGTAATCTTTTGATAAGCTGAACGTACGTTGAAGCCTAGCAAATAGTCAAGTTTTCCCGCGATAAACCATCATCTCTACTAATAAAACAAAAACTACTTCAGGAATCTTAATGTCTTTTGTTTGTGAAGTGGAATGTTCATGAACGTAAAGTACTATAAAGCAATCACAGTAAATAACAATTAATTCACCCTCGTTTTCAGCCACACGGATGATTTAAAAATACAGAGAAAAGTGTATAAATATTCCACTAATTCCGTGTGTATATTTTTGTGGTATTGACTGAGCCGCCGTGTGTTTGAAACATGTTGTTTGTTACCACAGCAACGTGTATAGTGCGGCTGTGGTTCAGCCAACCATAACCTCATTTCTCAATACACATACGGGAACAGCTGATTGCACTCCGCCATATTGCTACTTGAATAAACCAAGTGGGCTTGGCCTCACTCAGAAGAGGCTGCTAATGCTACATCTGTACTTTTCTATCATCTCTGGTGCCAATGAGAATGAGGTTACTGCGACAACATACGTCTGTGATTTGCGGTAGATCATCAAGACTTCGAGAGTTAAATACAGCCAATCACTGACAATGAAGCAGAGCTACAGGTGTCGTATAAAGCATTGTAACAGAGTGGTGCAAAATCTTATCGCAAAAAATTCCTATCCCCACACATAAGGCACGAAGCAACTTGATGCAAAATTCATTGCGCGGAAATCAGGGTGTCCTTATTGACTACACAGGAATACATTTCGCCAACACACGAGTAAACTCGCGCAGTATGGCCACACTTTGCCGACGAATGAATGTCGTTCCATTGACCCGGTCACGGTGAAAGAACTCTATTCAGAGTGCTGTCTCTCTCTCTCGCTCTCCTTCAAACACTCGCAACGTTTCCGGTGGAAATTCGAGCCGCTGCTGGCCTCACACAAGACTTGCGATCGACCCCGAGACGAGATAAAAAAACACACAAAAAAGTATAAAAAAACTGGAGATGGTAGGTCGCAGAGGAAAAATAAGCGCTCCCCGACGCGAGGATGTGAGAGGCTGCATGCGTAATGGTCACTGGGAAGGAAAGGACGTCCTCTGAGAGGACTAAGGGGAGAAAAATGGCCCTCGGGTGTTGGGAGGGAGGGGAGGTGGCTTGACGTATGAAAAGTGGCAGGAAGAAGACTGCTGAAGAATTACCACTGGCAGACTAGGAGGAAATGTACCCTGAGCTTGAGTGGCAGACAGTTGCGGGCACATGTCGGAAGGAAAATTGTGGCATTAAGTTACTCGTAAGTAGGAACCTGTATTTTTGGTGAAAAAAATTTACACACCAGTTTTTTTCAGTGCCTCATGCGCACATCTGCAGCTTCTGCTGAATGGTCAGTGATTGGCTGTTTTAAACTGTTATGTTTAACTGAAAATCGCTGGCGTGAGGTATCGCAGTAAACTTGTTCTGATTGGTACAGTCAACGGAGAAACGTGTTTCGATATAAAAGACACGCTGTAGTAACAAAATGAAACAAAACTGCAGAGTTGAATGTAAGACATTGAAACAAGTTGGCGCAGCAATCTTTTCACGAAAATCAAGGGTCTATGCTTACGTGCGCATAGGCAGTTCTGATTCGTGGTTACTGGCAGTGTGTCTTTGTTCATACGTCTCTCGTTTGGCTGCACCAATCAGAATAGAGATATTATGACACCGTACGTCTGTGATTTGCCTGCGTAACCCCAAGACAATGGTGAGTTAAGGGGGGAGTTCACGCCAAATTTTAATGGTTTTAATAAATTTTATTTTTATACAAGATATGGTTTGTTATATATATATATTTATTTATTTATTTATATAGTGACTATTTTTTACAGTAGTGAAAATGTTCTAGTTTTCATAGTTTTTATACAGTGGCATGTTAAAAACCAAATTTGCATATAACGGTGTAATACACGAAACGAAAACCAACCGACTTACAGAAATGAAATAATTCGCACTGAATAACAGTGTCAAGGACTACGTCAAGAGGTATGTAAAAGTCCTCAGTGACATTTTATGTGTTTAAAAATATATTAAAATTGCCAATTTTTTGCTTTAAATTCAACAATTTTTTTAGAAATAGAAAATGTATTAAAATGCGATTTTCATACATATTATGATGTAGCCCGTGACACTGTTATTCACTGTGAATTATTTCATTTCTGTAAATCCTTTGGTTTTTTTTTATTAAACAGTTTTATGCAAATTTGGGTTTTGACCTGACATTATACAAAAAGTATGAAAGCTATAATATTTTCATTTCTGTAAAAAATAGTCTCAATACATATATCTATGAAACAAACCATATCTCGTATAAGTATAACATTTTTCAAACCTATTAAATTTTTGCAGGGAGCCCCTCCTTAAAACATATATTCACGGACTACGAAGCTAAGCCGTAGGTGTTCACATAAGGAACGGAAATCAAATTGTTAAAAAATCGTGGCTCTTCTAATAACAAGAAAACGAAGCACATTAAGTTATATGTATATATATATATATATATATATATATATATATATATATATATATATATATATATATATATATATATATATATAT
>PNEQ01040396.1:0-19103 GCA_003012365.1 Medauroidea extradentata | reverse complement strand
TGGTTTTTTGACACACTACGGACTTTGTGTTGTATGGCACCAAAAAGTTCTTAAAGCTGTGTTAATGTTTATGTTGAAAAGTGCAGTTTTAGAAAAATGGACGCAGTGTCTAATGCCTCCTGTATATATGTGTATACGTACATACACACACAAACACACACATTATATATATATTTATATATATATATATATATACATATATAACTAGTCATGGGGAAAAGGACCTTATCTTCCAGTTGTAAAATTTTAAGAGAGCCGAAAATAGCCCGGTTTTCTCAGAACTAACATATTTTAACACTTATTACCACTACACACTAATTTTTTTAAAAAGTTATTTGTATAAAGCAAAACCAGTTTCTTTATATTTCCTCCAGTTTATATGCCATACAAATAACGAAATGTCGTCCATATATAAATTTAGGTCTCTTTTACCATGACTAGTCACATACATAAATCGCTTTGTTTTAAAGGATATTTGTCGAAGGAAGCTTATTGGGAAATAACTGCTGATGTCCTTCCAAAACACATCCTACATTTTTTTGCGTTCTTATAACAGCACAAAGTATCGACCGATGTCCTTTCTACACCATTCGATGAGTACAAGTCTGGGGTTAAGAAATAAACACTATAATGTGAACTATACTGATGTCCTTTCAAAACTAAGTGATTCATATAAGTTTCTATAGTACGGTGATAGGTGTTCGCAGGAGTAGGATCTGTTTACAACTTACTAACTTACTCTGCTGACCTTACAAATAAATTGGTTTAAATAGTATGAATTTCTCGTTGAGTTAGATACCAGGGCCATCTAATGCCCCCGAGTAGTGACGTGTGCACAGTATGTCGTAAGCCTCTATGTGGCGAGCAATAATTGCTTAACCCTTTTACTACGGAGAGCCGAAATATTGGCATTTGTTGTCTGTGCAAAAAATGCCAGAGTTCTACGTGTTGGCCATGTATTTTTTTAAAATATAATTTACAGGATTTTTAAAAGACATTTATCTAACAAAAATATGTCTACAATTAAATTGGATTAAGGGAAACTTAATTTTTTCGAACTTAATTACTTTGATTGACATCGAGTTACTTAATTTTTTTTATAAATAATTGGAAATTTCTGAAAAATATTATAGCATTTTTCACATATGTACATCAAAGAAAGCTGGCATTAAATGGGTTCAGTGTGCGAGAGTTTGTGGTACTCATTTGCTCTCGCAGTACACCAAACAATATGGCGCTAAAGAGAGTGAACCGTATGAGTATAAAAACTATACGTCTGAAAAAAAGTATTTTTAGTTTTTAATCACAAAAGCGTAACATAAATTAAACTAAACCCAACGTTATTGAGCCAGGGTGGTTTACTTACAATTTGGTACTGCATTCAACCAGCAACTTGTCATCGGGGGAAGAAAACATGTCTTCCTCGCTTTCAGGCATCGTGAACGACAGTGCCTAGTCGATGTTCAGGGTACTGTGTGATCAACTCGATGTTCTAACCAGCCGTAATTATAGGACTCAGTGACGTAATTACAATACAGTGTTTCAGAGTGTTCAGTCTACAGATAGTGAAACGCGTCGTCGTATAAATTGCGCTCATCCTGCGGCAGATAAGTTTGAATCTGATAAAACTTGTAGTCAAGCCTTGGGAAACAGGCAAGAACAAACAAATAAGACAATTACCTGCTTTGTGTTGGAACTTGTATGTACTGTACAAGCAGTCTCATGCTGTGCGTCTGTCCAGACCCAATTATCTGTTGTCCATCCATATACCTTAAGGGAGCGATTCACCTCTGTTTTCAATGTCTTTATTTATTTTTATATTTGTACGAGATATTTTTTTCCTATTTTAGTCGTAAATTGTGATTTAATCTCCCTCTTAGGAAATGTGTGTACCTCTCATAAATTTTGCGTAATGAGCAGTAAACATCAAAATTTGCACTTATACGGTTTCATGTACGCCACTAAAACCAATTGACGTACCAAACAGAAAAAAAAAAATCGCAGGGTATAACAGTGTTATAGGCTATAAATTGACATACATAAAGACAAAAAAAATTTTGTATTTAATTAAAAATGCTGAATTTTGAAACGAAAATTTTAAAATATTCAATAATATTTTAATATTACAAAAAAAAAATGTGTTTTTTATGTGTCGAATCATAGCCTACAAGATTGTTATGCACTGTGAATTTTTTTCGGTTTGGAATGTCTGTTGGTTTTAGTGGCGTACATAAAACTGTAAATTCACAAATTTTGACGTTTACGACACATTACGCAAAAACTATGAGAGATACACAAATTTCCTAAGAGGAAGATTTAACCCCAATTTACGTCTAAAATAAGAAAAAATATCTGGTGCCAATATAAAAATAAATAAAGATGTTGGAAACTGAGGTGAAACGCACCCTTAACCCTATCAGATTACGCAGAACATTTCTTGCACTGAAAAAAAAAAATACTTATTAGTCACTGCAAAATATTTTGTTAAAATGGACCGTACCAAATTTTTTTTGTATTGACCACAAACAAATTTTGCTGTTCCCAATAAAGTTTTGCAGTGACTACAAAAAATGTTGTAACCACTACAAAAAAATTCGGTAAGGTCCATTTTAACAAAATATTTTGCAATGACTAATAAGTATTTTTTTCATTGTGAGCAGTATATCACCTCTTCCGCTAACAATGTTGTTGACTTTGATATATTTCTTAACTTCTTCTGATACTACCAAATATATTGATTACTATTGTACAACTCACTTATTAGAAGTTACTTAATAGAGACACGAATATGAGGTGAAAATATATTGTACCATCTGATTTCAATGTCTTATGTTCACATCTGCAGCCTTGCTTCATGGTCATTGTTTGGATGTTTTAACTCTCATTTGTCTTGAGATCACACATTTTTATGTTCACAATAAATGCGTGGCATAACAGGTTTTGCGTTTTTTTTTTAATTTGAAATTTCACAAAGTAACTAAGTAGACTCCATGTGTGACAGTGTTGAGGCATAGAAGACATTTGTGTTGAATTTCAGAGATCATAATAGTGTTACATGTTCATCTGACTTTGGACTTGTAATTATTCTTGAAAGTTAGCCTACAATTGCCTTCCAATGACTCTCCATAGGGACCCTGCTTTTTCGCGAAAATAATTGTGCCCACTTTGTTCTGCTTCGTGGTCAGTGATTCGATATTTAAACTCTCTTGAGCCCTGGGATTATACCGACAAATCACAGCCGTGAGGTGTTGCAGAGACTTTATTGTAATTGGTTTAAACAAATTATATACGGCTCTTCATATAGACACGCTGCCAATAACCATGAAGCAGAATTACAGATGTGCACGTAAGACACTGAAACAAACTGGGGCAAAATTATTTTAGGAGAAAACCAGGGTCCCTAATTCCCTTTTTAAATCATCTTAACAATATGGTAGGTCGAAAATTTGGTTAACAGTAAATATACAGAGTTACCTTATTACATTGTTATGAAAAATAATGTTTTATTTCACCACAGAAAATATTAACTGATTTTTCTCTCTTTCTTTCTGCAGTCATAGAAAATTGAGTTGCGAGGTTTTACAATTAGGGTGACGAAATTTTATGGTTAGAAAACTAAAATATGCAAGTGGCAATTATCTAACATTCCCCAGGCAGCCAAATGGTGTGCACAACTTTTCTACGTGCGTTCCATAAGTTCTGTTTGGTACTTTCACAAACCTTTGTAAAAACACATAGATTTTCCTTGTAAAATTAATTGTTAAGTCTCAAGCATTTTCTTTTTAAAAATAATTAGGACAACTTTGTAGTTTACAAATTTTACGACTAAACAATTATAGACACATCATATCTTCTGGTGCACATTTTAAATGTGCTACAGTATTAGAAAATTTAAGCCTTTGAACTGTACCTTAATTGCACAAGTACAAATACAAACACAAAACTACTTACTAGTAGCACGTCAAAGTGGTTGAAGGGGAAGGTGTGTTATCAGTAAGTACAACGATACGAAATTGGGATTCTGGTTCGTCCCCAATTTTTTTCTAAAAAAAATTTCACGTAAAATCATTTGATTAGTAATTATTTAACAGATAAGTTAATTTTCACGACCAGAAAAAATAACTACTTTAAATTTGGTTTTCCTTTATTGCAAGTACTTACAAGTATACGACTACAGTTCGCAATTTTACATACCGTAAGCTAGGATGCCTTAGAGACACACAGGAAGATTTTAAGGGGTTACAAAAATTCTTTTTCGTGTATATGGTAGCCCTGAATAAAGGCATTGACTTGAAATAAATGCCTAACATTGAATGTTTACATTTAATTTAATTAATATTTACTCAGTTTTGGAAACTACGAAAAATTAAAAAAAAAAAATGTCCCGAAAACACTCTCACGACGTACGCTCTCACACACACCTATATGTATATGTGTCTGTATATATATGTGTATATATATTGTGTGTATATATATATATATATATATATATATATATATATATATATATATACATACACACAAGCAATTAAACTGGCAACTGGGTTTCGAAAATTTTCCTTGTAAATGGACAACATTTTTTGTCAGTTTTGGCTGAATTTGACTTTCAGAGGTCACGTATTTTATGACCGGATACAAAACACAAAAGCATGACTGTGTTTATTGACAACCCTGAATTTTCTGTACAGAAAAAGTAACAACTTTTTTAACTGACTCAGAAGAAATATACTTCATTTACTTTTCCTCTCCCAGAAAACAAACAGTAGAGACCAGAAAATTTGGCGAATTAGTTAGCGAAGACGCTAGGTTCCAATTTCCTGTACGTGCTCAATACTTACGCGATTGGACCACAGTAAATGGAACTCTTGCCTGAGGATCGTGAACAAGAGTAGACATGAGATTTTTAAATGCTTGTTGTAGTGGGAGTTTACAAATAGAATTTATTCGTTTGTGGACATACGCTATTGCTAATGTTTTGCTGATCAAACCTGTGTTGAAAGACAAAGTACGAAAACGAACAAGGAAAAAAATATAAAACACACACAAAAATAGAAAAAAAAAAGCAATCCCAGAGGAATGCTATCAGTTTATATATATTTATTTATATGTGCATATATATATATATATATATATATATATATATATATATATAAACTAACAGAATTCTTCTGGGATTTTTTAAAATGTGTTTTATATTTGTTTTTTTTTTCCTTGTTCGTTTTCATACTTTGTCATTCAACACAGCTTGATTGAATCAGCAAAACATGAGCAATGGCGTATGTCCACAAACCAATAAATTCTAATTATTAGTAGACTTGCGTGAAACCACACACAGACTCCCGCGCTGCCTGGTCACATGTACAACTGTCCACTCACTGTAGCTGCAGACAATATACAAGTATCTGAGGACATAGTGTATACAGGATTGGGGAGCCCAACCAGCTGGTCGTTGAACCCGCCACATTTCCGCGTCTCTAGACATAAGAAATTGAAACATGAATAGATATTTATCGTCGGGCATGAAAGGGTTCTTAGCAAGTGTTTGTAAACAGAAACCTTGCAAGCAAGTATGCTTAGGGATAACATTCAAAGAACCTCACATGCGTACATACACAGAAAAAAAAATGTTTTGTGGCGGCTACTAAATATTTTGTGGGCATTTACCCTGCAAAATTTATTTTGTAGTTACCACAAAATAATTTTGCTAACCCCACTAAAATATTGTGGCCACCACAAAATTATTTTGGGGTTACTGCAAAATAATTAGGCATGATAGACTTCCTACAAAATTTTTCTTTCAGTGTAGCCTGTTCATGCCCTCCACTTATATGAGTATGTTCAATTTCATTCATAGGTACCAACGTTCTGGCAAAGAATTTTTAGAAAGGTATTGACACGAGCAGCATAGACTTATCTGTGTATTAATCCTATACAATGATAGAACCATCACTAAATATCTCATAGAAGTGATCTATCAACGAGAAGACTGGCCGAACATCGGTTCAGTGACTTGCGTATAAAGGCTAGGATTAGGCGCGATGTGCGGGTTATGTCGCCTCTACAGATTCCCCACTTTCAGGCCTCGGACGTGCGTAATACGCCAGGTTGCCACTTTAAGGGTGTTCAAGTGCGATAAAATCATAATTTTATATTTTTATGAAAATTAGTTAGTTTTGTAGGCGATACGTATGAGTATAGTTTTCTCTTACAAAACAATTTTAACTCGCAGAGATTTCTCATAACGGTGCGTCAGAGTCAGAATTAGCATGTTACGCTGCCATGCAAATAATGAAAAGCAGTTGACTTACGTAAGTGAAATTATTCACAGTGAAATAACACGCCATGGCCTACGTAATAAAACATTAAGAAACATCCCGCCAAATAGTTTTATACATTTAAAAAAAAAAATGTTGAATTTTGTAATTTTTTGTGCATTTTTGTGGTTTTCAAAAGATCAAAATATGATATTGTGGGTATTTAAATGTTTTATTGCATAGCTAATGGGATGTAAATTCACAGTGAGTTATTTCGTTTTAGTGTATTGATTGGTTTTCACTATTTGCATGGCAGCGTATCAAGCAAATTTTGACACTGATGCACCGTTACGAGAAAACTATTAGAGCTAAAATTGTTCTGTGAGAGGAAATTACACTCGCAAGTATCGTCTATAAAACTAACCATATTTTATAAAAATATAAAATTATGATACTATCGCACTTGAACGTCCTTAAGGGGCCTACCTAGGTAGGCTGTGTTTGTGTGTGAGGCAGGAGCAGTAAGGTTGCCACTAACCGACGTATGTAATGTATTATCGCCTCTCCGTGCAAACTCTTCAGCTGGCGTGCAGTGCTTCACTATTATCCTTTATCCTATGGGACTTAAAGCGGTGACCACATTATTTTATTTGTGGCCAGCATAGTTCAAAGTCTAACGGTTATTTCTACAGTTGTGTTTTTCGAATCCGGTTGTTATTTTTCAAAATACGGCCATCTGGGAAACCCATTATTTGCCATTTTGAGGGGACCGAAAATTATGTTTAAAATCAACGTGCCGAATTTTTAAATCTACAGCGACATAGATTGAAGTGTATGTTCTTTTCGTAGATATACAAATGTATTTTCAGTTAAATAAATTCGTCAAAAAAATAATACCTGTAACTCGCTGCAACGCGTTTATAGAGCAGATAGGGAGGCAGGCCCCTTAAGAGGCTTATGTACCAGTTTTTAATTTCTGCGTTTGTCGCGCAGGAACAGCGGAGAAATAAGAGCCAGTGTACCAGGCTTGAAGAGAAACATATCGCCTCTATTCACAACGCGTTAAAATGGCGTGCAAGGTTTACGTAGTAATAAATTTTTCCTATGGTACTTCAAGCTGTGACTATAAAATTGTATGTGATGATTGTATGAAATGAAGGCCAACACGTGTTTATAGTTAACGTGTTTTACGAATTCCTGCATATTTTGAGGGTCTAAAGTCATTATTAAAACAACCACGCTGCGTATTTTAAGCTATAGAAGCATAGTCTGAGGTATATGTTCTACTCGTAGGTAAACATAATGCGAACAAGTGAATTCAAAACCGTCCTTACGCCAGATACTTAGGCTTTTTAAGGTCAAGAATCCTTATTTCTACACTGGAAATATTTCAGATTTTTTAAAAAGTGTATCGCCATTGTGATAATAATTTATTTTAACCGTAAGGCGACTGTATACCACGTATACAGATGAAGGTATATAGCGGGAAAACTTGACTATTTGCTAGGTTTCAAAGTACGTTCAGCTTACCAGATAATTACTGGCTTTCTCTTGTACATAGAGCTGTTACCCTATTTCTGAGCCCAGTGTTGCCAAATTAAAAATCAAAACAAGTGATAATTAGGTAATATTTTTTAAACCCTGACTGAGACAATAAGAATCCCGCTGTTGTAATATTCGATGCCTGTTATTGGCACAGCTACATTGTGTCAGATGTATATCAAACAAGCATATATGTCGCAAGAAACTACAGAGTTTTCAAGGCTATGTTGGCACAAAACATTTTTTTGCGATATACCATCACCTCTAAACATGTACAACTTTACAATTTTGTTGAAATTATTTTTAATACGTCGGCAAATATTTTTCTAAACATAAAATTATTTAATCAATGCGAATTTATTTTATTAAACGTCAGCTAAAAAAATACAGATGTTCTGCAAAATTATATCGGTGAAAAAAATATATTTTTCAACATAGCTAGGAAAAGGTCTAGTTAATTTTAGGCTTAACCTAGCTCTCTAGTTTAGCAGTGGTTTCGAAAATATTTTAGAAACGCAAATTAATACATATATCAAAATTTTCTTTGGCAGTTTTAACACTTATATATCAACGTTTGTATATGAATTTTTCTGTTGCAATACACCAAACTGATTTTAGATTTTTGCCCTCAAAATAGTACACATTTTGTTGTGAAAATAAGCCAAAATGAAGCAACATAATTTTTTGCTTGCAAACGGTACTTAATTTTTAGAAACGCTCTGGCAAAATTGTGTATCGTATGACTGTACACTGCCTCAAATTTTTTCAAAGCATTTGGTTAAAAAATATTTGAGTTATTTGCAATTGTTTGAAATAAACGAGAGATCATGGCCTTAAAAAAATTATTCCTTCAAAATGAGTAGAAATGCGATATCGTGCCTTTAAAAATAAAAAGCGTTGCATAAAAACATATCTGTACAAAAACATCTCCCTCTTTCTGTTCCGCTAGCTGGGGTAGTAAACTAGTGTCGCTGCCTACAGTACTTCCTGTTTCCGGTTGGCGGAGTTTGGTCAAGCTCCACAGATAACAGTCCTTCATATACTGTAACTGACCGTGTCAACAAGGAGGCAGCCTTCAAGTCTTCAGTGCCGGTTGAGAAATATGGCAACTATGGCGGGAGAAACTTGCTGTGTCCAGGTACGGAACGTGTTCCTCTCCTTTTTTTTTTTTTTTTGTCTGTGAACCAATGTGAGTTAAGGGCGCGGTCAACCGCAATTTTCATCACCATTTTTTATTTTTTTATTTGTACCAGACACTATTTTTCTTATTTTGAAACAAAATGTGACTAAATTTTGCTTTTATGAAATGTTTTTATCTCTCATAGTTTTTGCGTAATGGCTTGCAAAAATGTCATATTTTGCATGTTTCCGTTTTAAGGACTACACTAAAACCAACTGATATACCAAATTAAAAAAAATCACAGTAGATAAAGACATTGCAGGCTACAATGTCATGCTCATAAAATAAAGACAAAATTGTTTTCATTAAAAAAAAAATTATTGAATTTTTTACATTTTTATTTTATGTTTCAGCATTTTTTTTATTATTCAAATAATTTTTATTCTTTATTTTTATGAGCATGACATTGTAGCCTGCAATGTCTTTATCCATTGTGATTTTTTTGAGTTTGGTATATCAGTTGGTTTTAGTGTAGTCCTTAAAACGGAAACATGCAAAATATGACATTTTTACAAGCCATTACGCGAAAACTATGAGAGATATAAAAATTTCATAAGAGCCAAATTTAGTCACATTTTGTGTCTGAAATAATAAACAAATGTCTGGTACAAATAAAAAATTTTTAAAATGGCGATGAAAATTGCTGTAGACCGGCATTGGACCAGTACAAATTCATCATTTTATATTTGTTCCAAACACTGTTCAACTTTTACGCATCAAGTCATTTGCCCAAATAAAAGAAATCAGGTGCCATAGTTTTAGCATAATCACTAGATCCATAATTTCCCCCAGTTTGTTTTAGTGACTTGTATACACATGTACAGTTCTGCTTCGTGGTCTGTGATTGGATGTTTTAACTGTCACGTGTCCTGTGGTTCAACTTGCAAATAACATACGCATATGTAACAGTAACATTACTGTAGCTGTCACAGTCAAATGACAGACGTCACTTCACTAAGACACGCTGCCAATAACCATGAAGCACAGCTGCAGATGTATACGTAAGTCACTGAGACAAACTGGGGCAAAATCCTTTTCGCGAATTATTTATGGCCCTAATAATCATCTATCAAAGTCACAAAATGGCAAATGCGGTGTAGCAAAAAAAAATTAATTGCAGAAACAAGTTAATTAATACTGACAGTAAATTATTTGAGCTACTTCCAGACTCTTTTGTTGGCACAAAGGGATGCATTTTGGTATTTTTTAAAAAAAATTGATGAAAATATGGATATTTTTACATAACTTTGACTTCTGACAACTACCGAAACTTTTAAAACTAACTTTTGTCAAACATGACATAAATGCATTTAAACACTGACTTTCAGTTCCTGTACTTTTAAATTAAATAGTTAATTACTATTTTGATTTGCCTACACCGCAATTGCCACTTGTGACTTTGATGATTGACTATGCAATAACTATGGGCCCTAATTTTTTTAGTTGGGGAAATGACATGTTATCTGGCGTTTGGCACATATATAAAAAAATGTTACGGGTCAACGCCCTTAATGAGCGTCCATAGTAAATAAATTCTCACATTTTCAGGATAATTTGTTTATTGTAATTTCTCAAAGAATAATAGACCTACAACAGTCTAACTTTTTTGAAGCAAAATCTAAAGTCGTATCTCAGTTTCTATAGTCCAAGTTTTGATACTGGAATATCAGTACGATTATTAATAAATTGGGATTTCAGCGGAATGTACTAATATAGCGCCATTTATTTTTAATATACAGAACATTCTTCTAGTAAACAAATTATTCAACTTTAGTAACCTAGACGCGTCCTTTGAGAATGCATATCCGTATTAAAATACTCTAGTAACTTTATTTTTGTGAGAAAAACCAACTAAATACGAAGCGTGTTTTCGTAATTTCTGTCCCTATTTCTCTTCTACAGTCACGTATGTTCCCCTCCTGTCAATGCCTACCTTTGTTTCCACCCTCAGTGTGTCACCTATGACGAGAACAAGCCCAGCTGCAACTCCAAGTGTTCGTTTTCCAGTTGATTTATCGGGTCTCTTTTATGTAGGGACGCTTCTTACCACGTTTACGTAATATCCACAGTATGCCAGTTCACTTCAGGGAGCTACCTAAATTGTTTTATTATTTTTATATTTCTACGAGACTTGGCTTGTTTTATTGACATATATTGTGACAATTTCTCACAGTAATGGACATTTTATAGTTTTCATAGATTTTGAATAATGACAGGTCAAACCCCAAATTTGCATAAACCGGCGTTATAGGTCCTACAAGAAACGGTAACCAACTGACTTACACGAAGGAAATAATTCACACTGAAAACAGGGTCACGTCCGGACATATATAAAAAACCTAATTTAATATTTGTTGTATTAAAAATATTTCTGAATTTGGAATTGAATTACGCCAACCATACCAATTTTTTAAATACAAAAATAAAAATTTCAATGCGGGTTTTGTATTCATGTCTTGACTTAGCCCCTGGCACTGTTATTTTATGTGAATTACTTCATTTCTGTAAGTCTGTTAGTTTCGTTTCTTGTATAAAACCGTTAAATGCAAATTTGGGCTTTGACATGCCATTATACAAGAACTATGAAGCCTAGAAAATTTGAATTACAGTATAAAATAGGCACACTGTACGTCTACAAAAACAAACTATATCTCGTACAAATATAAAAATTATAAATACAATTAAAGTTGTGCGTGAACAACCCCCTTAATATTTCACTGTACCCTGTGGTAATATTTGTTTTAAAGTATAAATAAAAATATGTTTGGTTAGAACCAATTTTGTATTAAGGTTCTTAAAAATTTTTGCTCAAAATTTACATTGCCTGTTAAATTTATTCGGAAACATTGAGATAGCATAATTAATATACTTCTTTCTCTGACTGTTTACAAATTGAGATAAGCGCAAAATTGCTAAACATCATGTACCTAAAATTAGTTCTACCTATCTTTAAGCAGTAAGAAGTAGACTTAAGAAATAAGTAGGCTAGTATATACTTGTAAAACTTTAGCGTATACAACAGCGAGGTTACTTAGAGCCTATGTGCAGCAAATAGGAGTAGGCTTCGAATTTTTGGTGGTATTAATTAATCGGAAGACTATGAATGAAAACTTTATATTGAGGAAGTATTAACCACGAGACGAGTAAACGATGCTCCGCTACTGTTTACAGTTTAAAATTTGATTACGTAGCAAATTACGTTTACCCTAAATTTACCCGGTGTATGTTGCGGGTTAAATCAAGATGGCGGATATCGGGTCCTTTTCTGTGTCTGACTGGCTGAACTTACGAACTTCGCTGTCAAACTCAAACAGTATGCAGTAACTGTTCAATCGTGTGTGCTATATGTTTATACAAAACGATGGAAAAAATATCCTTCTACAGCTTAAGGGCGCCGTCTACTAGAATCGTGAAGAGGCGCGCAGACAATTTAACAATCCTGATTCAATTCGAAAACCATTCAACATGTTGTCACGCGGCTAGGCTACGAAAAGCATTTAAGGATCTTAGTACAGGTCTATAATTCTGCCATTAACTGTTATCGTTCCTAACAAGTATTTTTTTGAGTGTGAAAGTGA
Organism: Medauroidea extradentata; assembly: GCA_003012365.1. Classification (NCBI taxonomy): domain Eukaryota; kingdom Metazoa; phylum Arthropoda; class Insecta; order Phasmatodea; family Phasmatidae; genus Medauroidea; species Medauroidea extradentata. The sequence goes on along the minus strand of PNEQ01040396.1, from coordinate 6,549 downwards.
CCGAACCGGGACTTTTGACGCTGATTTTTATGTAAGAGTAATCATTTTCACGATATTCTGAATATTATAGACCTTTAGAGCGACTCTTTCCCTTTCGTCGCGTAAGATAAAATTATAGTGTTGTCGCTGAAAGTCTCATAGTAGAGGCGGGAACCTTGCACGCCAGTTCAGCGCTTGGCTCGTTGAGGCGACGCGGCATTTGATGCACGCTTCAAGGTCAACGTCGCTTTTGGGCCTCTCACGCGCGGGTAGACGGCGCCCTTAAGTATTAATTCTTAAGTTTTTAATTGTGTAAACCCCCTTTAGGCGCAAGAATGGTATATTTACTAAAACGCTGTTTGAGAAGACTGCAAATATAGTTTTTGTGTTTGGTGGTACGAAAAACGTATATAGTCCTTAGTGAAAAGCTGATGCGGTATAATATAATAACAAATATATTTCATCGAATATATGCAGATAATTTTTTAAAATTATGTGAGGGTAGTAGGTCAATACACGTCTTTGTGTCAGTCAAACAAAAACAGAAACACTGTCATGAAAAATCGCAGCAGGGATTTGATTGACTGATTATGGAACATACTCTAGAGCATCACTTGAAACCGCATCAGGTGGAGTCGTGAGATAGTTTTCAAGTACCATATTAACTCTAAAGCACTTAGGGCCGGTTTCACAATGTTTGTTTGTAAAGTCTTGATTATCTAATCGCATTAATAGTTTAAACACATAACGAATAAGTGGCGATAAACATTAAACTAAACTGTTACACAACCTGATGTAACGGTACGTTTACGGGTTAGATAAATGTGGAAATCATGCTATGACGTATCGAGCTGTAATTGGCTTACCAAGAGTTTCGTATGTTTTATTTTTAACTTTCTGTCAGAAGAAACTGTCAACATGAATGGCAATAAGCAAACTTGCGACGAACCATCTGTTTCGTTCTGCCGTAAGCGGTTTTCAGTTGCATTTACCGATTAGTACAGTGCAGAAGTATTGCAATAAAACGTGTATCACGCAAGACTGTTATCTACATTCGTGTTATTTATAATTATTTTTTCTAAAGAATATAATGACCAACAGCTTAGTACAACCACGGCCCATAACATTAATCACGAATCTAAAACACCATAATTAAAAAATACTCAATAGTCAAGACTACACGAAAATTCTAGAAGACTCCAGAACGGCACAAACACATAACGTGTACCGAATTTCCAACTCATGATCCAAAAAACTGAACCGCCCACGTCGATGGCTACCGAAGGACATCTTATTTATAGAGGCAAGTGCAAATCCATAAATTAAGGAATATAATTTTGCTTTTATTGTAATAATAACAATGTTATTTCGAGGTGCTGGAAATAATGTCTTCAGGTGAGAATTGTTTACAGCAAATTATGATTTTGCTGAACTGACTTATAAATTCGTTCACTGAGAAAATATTCATGAACAAGATGTTATATAATGCATTCGCTCTTACATGAAGGGAGAAGGAAGAGGTGCAAACGGATCTTGCAGTGGAACATTTGAGAGTATCGTTCGTGGCGCTATGATTTAAAATTTCTACACCAACTTGTTTCAGCGTCTTACGTGAAATACTGTAATTTTGTTTCATTGTTTTTTGGCAACGTATCTGTGTGGAAAGACGTTTCTCATTTGACTGTACAGATCATTCGGGATAAAGTGAGTACTAAAAATTTAACATTTGAAAAATATCACTAGCCATAACTGAATATTATTCAACATTAACTATAGTCCTCTTACTGAATGTATGGTTGACAGCGATTTGCAGAAAATAGTTCCGTGTATTTACTTGCTTAAATACAATACTAAAAGAAAATCAACTGAAATAGACATAATTGACTGTTGCACAGTTAATAATCTTTTCTTTATGAAACTACTACAGTTACTACCAACTGCACAATTTATCTGACACGCGCAAACATCAAGTGACGTGTCCACAGAGGTTAGACATTTCCCTTCGTTAGCCGTTGCGCGCGGAAAGATACGAATTGGCTGAAAATAGAAATTTTACAGGGCTATCTTTAGTACTCACTTTATCCCGAACCGTCAATACAAGTCAGAAAAAAGTTACTGCGATACCACACGTGTGTGATTTATAGTTAAACGTCAATACACGTATAATATAACAACAACTAATAATTGACCATGAAGCATAGTTACAGATATGCACACGAGACAATGAAACACACTGGTGCAGAAATATTTATACCAACTTTGGGGTCCCTAGTATTAATGATATGTTAGTAGTCTGCAGTGGTTGGAAACGACGGACCTCAACGAAAGCAATATTTTGTTATTGAATTAAAATTAAGACATCTAACCATTTCTTAAAAATAGTACAGTGTAACTGTTTTATTGGTGCCTTGCAGAAACATAATGTTGCTATTGGAAGGATAGATGGGAAGAAATGGACGGAGAAAATTATACCTAGTACCACGGTCGTAGAAGAACAGGTCTTGACACTCGCCTATCTAACAATGTATTTTTCTTGACCCCCTTGTTGTTTGGCTGTAGTTTGTCAAGTTACCGAGAATATCGTACTTTTTGACGCTGTTTTCCGGGCGGTCGGACTCAAAACTCCGTCCATTGTTAAATTTATAAAGGAAATAAAGATTGCTGGAGCCTTTTCCTAAAATTGTGAGTGAAGAAAGTATTTCATAAATTGATAAAAAATACGTTTTGATAAATTGTTTATCTTAGCGGAAAGGAAGTGGGCGGAGTTTAGTCCGACCACCGTAACATCAGCGCCAATAAAACACAATATTCTCGGTAACTTGGTGAACTACAGCCAAACAACAAGGGGGTCAAATATCCAAGCGAGTGTCCAGACCTGTTCTTCTACGGCCGTGTCCTAGGTACACTCAAGCATCTTCTATTAGTTAATTGTCTGCCGTACAATGGGAGCAGCAGCTGATGAGCCAATCTATGGCTTGGTTCAAGACTGCAACAACTCAAAATTCATAGAATTGGTGTAGCGGAGTTTAAAATTTTCGTACTGGCTATTAGGTGGGAAAACTTCTGTCTCAAACACTGAATGTAGGCCTAAGTTCTATAGTTTTGGTCCTAAAAGTACATACATGACAATTGACAGACATGAAAGCTGTTCACGATCAGTACGAAATAACTGAAACAAAAAATGCATGTATTGAGTTGATGCATAGCCATCTTTAGTAGAAGGCCGCGGCCTTAGATCTGGCAACCCTGCACTCAAGGATCATTTTAACACTTCTTTTAGTTCTTCAAAGGCAATGGTTGTACCTGATTCGTTATTCTGCCCTACATAACGGCGAATCAGGGGACGCCACTGCCTAAGGCCAGACGAAGTGTTTAATTGACCATTGTACACACTTAAAACACTACAATAGGTGGTTCGGAATAAAGATAGCATTAAAAATTTAACGTTTGAAAAATATCAATAGTCATTACTGCATTGAATTCAACATTAACTATAGTTGCCCTACTGCTTGTAAGGTTGGCAACGAAGTTACGCAATGTAGTTCCGTGTATTTCCTTACTTAAGTACAACAATACTGAAATAAAATCGACCAGAAGCGACACAATTTCATTTTATATTATTAGTAAACTTTTTTTTATCAAAGTATATAGGTACCTACCGTCTGCACAGTTTGTCTTGCACGCGCAAACATTAAGTGACGTGTCCGGAGACGTAAGGCGTTTCCTGTCGCTAGCCGTTACTGGCGAAAAGGTACGAATTGGCTGAAAATAGACATTTATCAGGGCTTTTGTTGAGTGCTCACTTAATCTCGAACCGCCTATAACGGTATCTAGTAAGTACTGGTTTTATGTGTCTCTACTAAAATGTTATACTGTTATTTACGCGAGCGTAAAACAACGTGTATGCAAGATACGGTTATTACTGTTGGGTCGATTGGGCTGATAGAAAAAGGGGAATGGTAAAAGGGGGGGGGGGATCACAATTCTTGCCCCGGGTGAAGGAAAGCCTCCCTAGATCCGTCACTGGACACGTCTGTGATTTGCGAGTAGAACCAAAAGACACGTGACAGTTAAAACTTCTAATAACTGACTATGAAGCTGAACTTCAGATGTTCACACGAGGCATTGGAACAAACTAGGGCAAAATTCTCTCCGCGATAAGTTCATGGCCCCAACCATCGTCTCTACTAGTACACAATGTTGTTGTCATCAGGAGCCGCCGATGTGTACTCAGGTGCTTACACAAGGTCAAAGGGTCAACAAACACAGCACAGCTCGCGAGCACAAGATGGCGGCTCCTCTCAGCTAATTCATGCCGCATTACTGTGAATGGCTCCCCGTGGGCTCGGGTCAAAGCGCTGAGCTATGAGGTTCGGGCGCCGGGCGACAAGGCGCAGGTCCTGACCTGCCCGCGCACAATGGAGGATTATATGCGGCCCCGCGCGGCTCTGCATTGCCGCAGCTCCTAGTACGAGGATTGTTACATGGTCCGTTACCCGTGTCCCAACTTAACACTACTAATTTTCCACCACTGAGTTATTGCTCGCTGCGTTCCTGGCCTCCGCATGTGTTTGTTATATCTGCGATAATTCACTTGTCACAATCGGCGCTGCCACGAATATTCAGATTTCATTAAAACGAAGGTGTGATATACGGGTCACGTTCGGAAAAAATGTTTTAATAAACACATTCACTTTCGAAAAAGCGTTCTAATCAGCGCATTCCATACAACGCCCATATACTTGATCACCTGGAAATGGAAAATTAGCAGATTCGTTTGGGTACCAGGTATAATACAGACACCTTCACGCCTATGTAACTTTCACTATTGTACCACACCCATCAAGGTAGCAGAAATGTTAACAGTTTGTAATAGTTGGCAGGCGCTTCTTCTAGTTCCTGTCCTTGTGTAAAGTTATATGTAACCGCCTGTCTCATAGGCGTGCGCAGAACATGATTAGTGGTAGCGCCAGGTTAAATCCTCCACCAGGTCCTATAAAAGATACACAAATAAAAGAGTAAAAAGTAATATTACGGACATCAAAACAATGTAGCTTTACAGTTTGAATGACAAAACTATTTCTTCAGCGTGTAATAATTAGAGGCACGATTTTATGGCGAAAAGATTTGTGCAACATTTGGTTTCAGTGCGTCATGTGCACATCTGCAGCTCTGCTAGATCGTATGTAATTGGATGATTTCACTCTCACTTGCCTTGGCAAATTACAGACGTACGGAGTCACAATAATCTTATTCTGATTGGTGCAGTCAAATACGAAACGTGCATACGCCGCCAATAACCATGAAGCAGAGCTCCGACGTGCACGTGAGACACTGAAACAAAGTGCGGCAAAAATCTTTTCGCGACAAAATCGTGGCCCTTGTAATAATACACTATATACTTAAAATAATGAAATAGATTTAAAGTTGTAGTATATATTTTTCGTACAATATCGTTAAAAAAATAATTTTATATTCCTGGATAAGACATTTCAAAAACACTATGAAAATGTGTATAACGTCGTTTTGTAACTTCGGTACTTACAATATTTTTGTAATTTTTAATGCTGGTGAAATAAACAAAATCACGTTTACTATAATATTGCAACTGTAGCATCTGAATTGCGCACGTCTGTAACAACCTCGATGCCGACCAGACGTAAAGCCCAATAACAATAAAATATAGTACTGTAGCACGCCTTTATTGTCACCTACAAGAAGAATCTGAGTCGATAAAGAAGTTAGAAGCTACAAACCCAGACAAGGCTTTCAATGAGGCAAGTCGTGAGCAACATACTCCTTCAGCTAGAAGGTTATCTTCATATGAACATTCACGTGTGATGTATTTCCTCCTGACATAATTACTACTTTCAACATAATTTTTACAACAATTTATAAAACGTGATCTGTTTTTGTGAGATTTTAAAATATTTGTTGCAATGGGAGGTAACAAAAAAAAATTTATTGGTTTGTGGACATACACCATTGCTCATGTTTTGCTCTGATCAAACTTGTGTTGAATGACAAAGTACGAAAACGAACAAGAAAAAAAATATAAAACACACACAAAAATGGAAAGAAAGCAACCCCAGAGGAATTCTGTCATTCAACACAGGTTTGATAAGCAAAACATGAGCAATGGCGTATGTCCACAAATCAATACATTCTGTTTTTTATGTCGTAAATAAGGACCCTCATTGTTCGTGAAAGTATTTATGAAACACTATGTTTCAGTGCTTTGTGTGGCCATCTGCAGCTCTGCTTCACGGTCAGTGATTGGCTGTTAACATCTTGGTATCTTACATTTTTACAGAGATGTATGGTATTGCAGTAATCTTATTCAGTTGTGTTCGGGTAAAGTGGTGTAAGTAGTGAGACAACTGAGACCCTTCTGTGTCCAAATCATGGTCACAGAAAAGCGACAGCAGTAACACTGGACGTAACACCACTCCCCTGGTCTTTTCCTTAGTTCTCCACACTATTAATGACCTAAGAAGTGTAAACAAAGCTAGATCTTTTGATGAACCTTTCTGGTATGTGTTCCTAACTTCAGAATAATATATAACTTGT